>JAHBCN010002879.1:0-83694 GCA_019359885.1 Listronotus oregonensis | reverse complement strand
ATGCTGTTATTATTATGATTGCTATGCTATTATGAAAAAAAATAAATAAATTTTTAACGTATTTTTAAGAACTTTAGATATTTCCATAATACTATGTCACCATGTTCTCTACCTTTTCTAAAAAATTGGTTAAATTGCACATATTTTTTTTACTGGCTAAAAATTATTTTATAAATTATTTTTACCGCTTTTTATTTGATGTGATCTCATTATATACAAAAATAAACTAATTTAAAACAATATTATAATAAAAAAAGTCATGTCCCTTACGGGATTCGAACCGGGAACTTCGAGAACAAAACAGCACCGTTGTAAACAGCACGATCATATATTATGCTGTTATTATTATGATTGCTATGCTATTATGAAAAAAAAAAAAAGAAATTTTTAACGTATTTTTAAGAACTTTAGATATTTCCGGGTATATACTATGTCACCATGTTCCCTACCTTTTCTAACAACGCCTTAACTTCCGCCTCCCTCCTCTGCGCCTTGCTCTGGAACGGATTCGCCTCCAACGTGTCCAGATTCGCTTCGCCAGCGCCGGGAACTAATAAACTGGTGAATCCCCGACCTGTGGCGACACCTAGGACGTCTTCGAACGGACAGAAGTTAAAGTTACCTGGAAATATAAAAAGAATAATTAAGACAAAAGTTTCATTTTAATATTTAACCCTTGATAAATCGGCATATTTCACACAATTAAATTAAGAACAAAAATCCAAAACAACAAAAAAGTTTGGTTATGTTGGGAAGAATATCTTAATTTTTTTCATTAAAACGGTGGTAGACTTGCTACCGAAACGTTAATATACAGGGTGTCCCTAATATTTAAGGGGGTGATTCTTGGACTTATTTTAAGAAAAAAACTTCCTATGAACGTATGTCCTAAAGTCTTAACTTTTGAGATACAGGGTGATAAGTTTTTTTTTAATCATTTTTTTAATAATAACTGAGGTAATATTGTAGGCATCTTCATGAAATTTGGTGCACGTCTTCTATGCATCAGGGTGCATTTTCTGATGTACCGGGTGTCCAAATAAGAAAGGACGCCGGCTGTATCTCAGAAAATGTTTATCGTACAGCGCACACAAGCGAAATTCGGGGAAAACCCGGCCATAAATCGGAAATACCAACTTCGCAATTAAGGCCTATTCTGAGTATAATTTCATTATCTAGTTACCTGGGTATAATAAACAATCACCCTTTTATTTTTAGTCTTGTCACTTGCAGAAATATTTTAGTTGAAAGTTGATGTTCGTGGAGACTATTTCATTGTGATTCAAAAGCGCCTGTGAAAATTAGTAATTTATATTCAGTTTTTCGGCAAAGTGTGGGTGAAAATTTTGTAAAGTAACTATGGAACCTATTGCTGGTGGTAAGTAGAATATTAAAAATATTATTTATTTAAAATATTTCTTTACGTTTTTTTATACTGGTGTTCTGAAAAGTTAACAATTAATTTTTTTTTTTAATTTCAATTTTTCACTTTTTGCTAAAGTAAAAGTACGATTTCCCGTAATTTCCCGCATTTAAATTAGCTTTAAATTATTGTTTAATAAGTCCTTTGTAAGATCCCATCTTAAGTTGCTGCGATAATTTGCGATCTTGACGAGAAAATATTTTTAAAGATTTATGGTCTGGGTCCAAATTCGTATAAAATGTAGGTCCCAAACGCAACAAATAATTTTCTCCTACTAACTTAAAGAATAAATCAATTTTTATAAAATAAAACATTATTTTATAGAAAATTAAATAGAGAAATAAAAAAATTGCCATATGGGTTTAAAATTAAATATGGCGACCAATTTTAAATGGCGAAATCTTATTAAAATATATTGTTTTAATTACATTGAACTAAGAATTAAAGAAACAGTTTTAACAATCATTCATGTAGTTTCAAAATATAAATTATAATCCAAACAGCTATTGATGATGAAGTTTTTAGAATTAACATTCAATTCTTCAAGCTACGGTCTCAATTTTGGAAGATTTTTCTAATGTAATTTGAAGTACCATTGATTGCAAAGTATAATCTGTACAAATATTATAAAGAGGGATTTGATTGTTTGTTTGAATTGAATAATTTCTTTTACCATTAAAATCCTACATTATCCCCGATGAACATAGGCTATTGCTATTAATATATAATATCATATTTTATGGTTCCAATTGGGAAACTTGGCGAGGAAGCCCAGGAATCATTCAATCGGAAGTTTTCAAGAAATCAAAACATCGAGGATATATTTTGTAATCTTTTAATATCTTCTGATCCTTTAATCTCCAATATGAAAAAATCATCTGCTAAAAAGCTTAAACAGTACCCTTCAAAAGTTTTGGCATTTTTTGATGAACCAACAGTTTCTGCTGATGAAAGTGATAGTGAAGATATTGATTGATTTTAATTATTAAGATAGGTTAGGCTTTATTATTATTACAAAGTTATTGTTAAGTGGGGTGTGTATATACTTTCCATACTTAAATATATTACTCTTAACATGTATTTTAAATTGCTCTTATTTTTACACACAAAAGTTAGTTATAAAATTAAATAGAACAAAAACAAACCAATCACAACTTTATTTAATTTATAATAAGCAATTTTATTAACCTCAGGTATATCAAAAGTCTTGTCATTTTGGATTTTATTTCAAAAATTTTCAGTCAAAAAGCGTTTATTTCAGCGCAGATTGAAGTCGGATTGAGGCACTCAACAGTGACAAAGGCAAGTCAATTTGGAAAAAATGCAGGATTAACTATCTCAATCCTACAATTCTGTTAAAATGGTTTACCCCTCTCTCTCTGTTAAGTGCCTCAATCCAACTTCAATTCGAGCCGAAATAAACGCTCTTATTATGAATTTTAAACTCTTAACTGCTTAAATTGTTAAAATAATAACAGTCTAATAATAATAGTAACATTTTTCATAGAGTTTTATTTTTTTAAAAATAGGTACTTACACAGCGCTTATGTAATAAATGAACCCAAGGAGTGGGGGGCTTTAAAAAATGTTTAAATGAACGTGTTATCTTAGTTTTAACATTTTCTTACGATTAAACATGTTTGTGATTCATATCAGGACTATACGATTTTTTTCCTGTTTGTGCAGAGTTGGGAAAAAATATTTTGGGTAAAAGTGGTCAAGAGAAATAGCAGGAAATTATTTTCAAGCTTTTGAAATTGGCGCTAGGGGCCGTAACTACAATCTTATATCTAAAAAAGTTATGTTTCTGTGAATTTTGCTATCTTAGGCTAACAAAAAAATACCTGATTTCTAAAGTCGAGGATAATCTAAACCTTTTTTGTTTGACAATTTTTGCTGTATCTCTAAAAATAAAGTAGTGGGGGTATTTAAGGTTTCGTAAAAAACACCTGAAATCTTCAAAAGGGCTGCCTTTTAACATTTAGGCTGGTTGAAAAGAGGTTTTTGGGCTATAAATATTATAATATTTGAAGTTTTGTTAGTTTCACGTGTCGCCGCTAGAGGGCTTTTTTCGATATTCTGACAGAAATAGTTAATTTTCACAAAAAAATTAAATGCTCTGGTATAATTTTTTTACAACAAAAAGCTAAATAATGCCCAAACAAGCTCGCGAAAACCGTATCTCGATATCTTGTTCCTTACCTAAAAATTAGGCCAAAGAAAATTTTATACGTCAATATCTCAAAAAGTATAAAACCTACAAGAAATTTTATAGGAAATTAATTATGTATTTTTACGGATCCTTTAATTTAGGTTAAATAATCTTTTTGTCTAAATGCAATACTTTACAAGTTATAACAAAAAAATCGAATTCCAGGGGTATACCTTAAAAAAATCCTGAAAATTCGATTTATTGATTATAATTCGTAAAATATTGCATTTAGGTGAAAAGATTAAATAACCTAAATTAAAGGTTTCGTAAAAATACATAATTTATGTCATATAAAATTTCTTGTAGCTTTTATAGTTTTTGAGATATAGACGTATAAAATTTTCTTTGGTCTAAATATTAGGTAAGGAACAAGATATCGAGATATGGTTTTCGCAAGCTGGTTTAAGCATCATTTAGCTACTTTTTTATAAAAAACTCATACCAATGCATTTAATTTTTTTGAGAAAATTAACCATTTATATTGGAATTTCCAAAAAAGCCCTCTAGCGGCGAAATGTAAAACTAACAAAATCTTCAAATAATATAACATTTATAGCCCAAGAATAGCTCTTTTTAACCAGCCCAAGTTTGTAAAAATCAGCTTAGCCGTTTCGAAGATACAGGGTGTGTTTTACGGAAAGCTTTAAATAACCTTCACCACTTTATTTTTAGAGATACAACAAAAATTGTCGAACAAAAAAGGTTCAAATTATCCTCGACTTTAAAAATCAGGTATTTTTTTGTTAGCCTTTAAAATAGCAAAATTCAAGCATCACTTTTTAGATTCAAGATTGCAGTTGCCCCTAGCGGCCATTTCAGAAACTTTAAAATAATTTCCAGCTATTTCTCTTGACCACTTTTACTATAGTTATTTACATTACAAGATGCGAAAGTTTACTTTTTGGTGTGAGGTGGTTTTTAAATGGCCGAGGCGAAGCGAGGCATTTCCTCCGAACCTTGAAAGGCCTTTCGCATCGTGTAATGTATTATATTTTTCTGCTACTGTTCTATGTATCGCATAATTTAATAATCATTAACATCATGTTTTAATAGAAATATCAGATTTTGAAATTTTACCTGTTAAAAATTAATCCATAGCAACACATTTATTGTTGACATTGTCTGTCATCAGCACTTGTCAGATTTTGAATTATTGTTAATTTAGTATAAATCCATTCCCATTTTAAAATGTTAAATGAATATGAAAATGGCATCCAAAAGGCAGCTGACCTTGCGTGTGCCTCACTTCTGCCAGACAAATCTAAAGAGAGGTACCATCAAACATATAAATCGTTTTCTGAATGGCTTGCTACAAAAAATGTGGGGCGGATTGACGAGAATGTGATGTTGGCGTATTTTCAAGAAAAATCCGAGTCTTTATCACCACCAACCCTCTGGTCTGTATATTCCATGCTCAAGTTAACAATTTCCGTAAACAAAAATCAAGATATTTCGGAGTTCAAGAAACTAGTTGCTTTTATTAAAAGGAAAAACGATGGTTATGAGGCAAATAAGTCAAAAAATTTTAAAAAAGAAGAAATCATAAAGTTTATACTTAACGCGCCTAATCAAAGTTACTTAGCAATGAAAGTAATAGCCATTATGGGAGTGGCTGGGGCATGACGGACAGACGAAATATACAGAATGAAGCTAAGTAATGTAGAAATAAGAAATGACGTGGCTATAGTAAAAATAGTGGAGTCTAAAAATAAAGTTAAAAGAAACTTTGTAGTAACCAACGATGAAGGCTCAGTTCCTTATGTCAGATTTCTACAGGAATATATTAAGCTGAGACCAAGGAATGCTCTAGATGAGCGTTTACTGTATTGTTATGAAAGAGGTAAATGTGTTAATCAAGTAATTGGAAAGCACACTATTTCAAATGTACCTAAAGAAATTGCGAAGTTTTTGAAGCTTGAAGACATCAGTAGATACACTGGCCATTCTTTTAGAAGAACGTCAACTACGTTCCTTGCCAATGTCGATGTCGATATTTTGGACTTAAAAAGGCATGGAAGTTGGAAGTCTTCTTCTGTTGCGGTGGGATATATTGCTGAATCCTATAGTAATAAGGTGGAAATTTCAAAGATTTTACACGAAATTCCTACCAATATTTCCTCTAATGAAGTAACAGTGAAAAATATGAATATTAACGTAGTTAAAGGTGATAACGATACCCCTACAACAAATTTAAAAACTGTTAATTCAAGTATTATTCCTCCAATTTCTTTTGCTAATTGCTCAAATTGCACAATTACTTTTAATGTTAATACTAACCTAGTTTTTTAAAATATTTTGTCATAAATTAGTTACTTTTTATAAATAAATCCTAATATTTCCCACAAACAAATTTTCTTTTTGTACTCTTACTTTTTTGTCCAGGCGCTGAAAATATTACTTTCGTAGCTAGCAACGCTTAGCAACCAGGTAACACGAAGGTTCTCTTTCGTTATCATTCGCGTTGCTAGGACCACAAATTTTCTTATTTATACAGTAGTAGAAAAAAAATATTTTTCCCAACGCTGTGTAATAAACATTTTTTGAGATACAACCGGTGTCTTTTTTTATTTGGACACCCGGTACAATTTTTTTAAATTTTTTTCTACCAGTGGCGTCCGTGCGGGTTTTGCATAAAATATTTTTTGGAAAAAAAATACTACGCCACTGCTTTCTCTTAAAATAAAAATTACTTTTAAAATCCTCATTAATTTTTGAGCAAATTTGATCTCCTGGTTTTTCTTTGTCCGAAGCATGGTTGTCACTTAAAAAAATAAAAATCGTTTTACTTTAGGATCGATTCCTCAATTCAATCACATTTTTGTTTATATCTCCTTTATTATTTGTCCTATCGAAAATGTTTATATAACTTTTTATATAGACAATTTGGAAAGCTGTATTTTTTGTTTTATAACATTTTTTAACTATTTCTTAAGATATCAACCCCTTTTTGCACTGTAATGATGTCCTAAATCCGAACATGTATTATACATACTTTAGTCATGTTGGCCAATAAAATTATTCTAATTCCCTCCCTCAATCACTCATTACTTCTATATAATATGTTTAGAAGGCACTTGTGTAAGATTTAGGTAAATGGAGGAATTTAAAAAATTAAGTGTCTAACAAAGTCAGATTATTTTGAAAATATTCTAAATGATCTCCATTTTTACTTTGATCACTAGAAGATCATAATTTCAAATATATTTAGAATTAAATAATTCATAAGACATGCGAAGCATCCCCGATTTTGTTCACACTTGATATGTATTTCTAACCGAAACTAACTTTAATGCAATAATACAAAAATCTATTTTGTTACCTGAGTGTATTCCTAAAAGTTGATATTTTTTAAAATTTTAAACGACAACATCTCAAAAACTGTAAAAGCTACAAGAAATTTTATATGACATGAATTATGTAGTTTTTCAAGACATTTAATTTAAGTTATTTAACTTTTTTGCCTAAATACAATATTTTTCGAGTTATAACCAAAAAAACAAATTTTCGGGATTATTTTAAGATATAGAAAGTAAAAAAAAAAATAAAATTGATTTTTTTATTGTTTGATTTTTTCTGCAAATTTTGAGTGTTTTAAGATTTAAATTAATAAAATAAATGGTTTATATAAAAAAAATACCATAAAAATATTTTTTCCTATTTTGGACTAAAATTTTTGGTGAAAATCACATTTTTGTTTATATCTCCTTTACTATTTATCTATTAAAAATGTTTATATAACTTTTTATATAGACAATTTAAAAAACTGTATTTTTTGTTTTATAAATTTTTTTGTATTTTTATAGTTTTTGAGATATTAACGATTTTTTTTTAATTAAAACGTCAATATCTCAGAAACTATAAGAGATACAAAAAATTTTATGGAACTACAAAAACAGCTTTTTAAATTGTCTATATAAAAAGTTATATAAACATTTTTAATAGCATGAATAATAAAGAAGATATAAGCAAAAATGTGAGTGAATTGAGAAATTGATACCGAAGTAAAACGATTTTTATATTTTTAAGCGGAAACCATGCGTCGGACAAAGAAAAACTAGAAAATCAAATTTGCACAAAAATGAATAAGGATTTTAAAGGTGATTTTTATTTAAGAGAAAGCAGTGGCGTAGTATTATTGTCTCAAAAATATTCAATCCAAACCCGTACGGACGCCACTGGTAGAGAAAATTTAAAAAATTGTACAGGGTGATCAGTTAAGGGTAGCGATGGCCTCATAAGATATTGGTCGAAATTTGAGAAAAAAATCATAAAAAAGTCGCCAAATATGCTGGAAATTATTTGAGTTTATCCCGAGGCGTACCCACCCTAGAAAATGGGATTTTTATAGAAATTTGTCTAATGAAGTAATCGATTACATCATTTTCATATTTACACCTAATTTTTGTCTAAAACGTTTTGTTCCATTTATCAAAAGTGGGGGTTAAGTTTTTTTGAACAAACCAATTTTTCCCTTTTTTTGACCGATTTTAACAAACTTAGCTCATATGGTTATAATTTTACAAAAATGCTTATTTGGTTTTGAATTTTTGACTTTTTAAAAGCGTCGTGATGGCGTTAATAATTAGAAATTTTGAGTTTTTCAAAAAAAACAAAATGTAATGGTATATTAATTTTGATGTATTTTAAAGATGATAAATTTCTCTATAATTTAATAAAAAAAATTATTATCTACTTTTTAAACCCGGGAACAAAATATAATTTTATTACATTAGCCACTTTTTTATCAAAAAAAAAATCGTTTTGTAATTGTTATTGTTGCTAACAAAAAGAACCTCTTGACTTTTTTCGTTAGACAAACGGTTTTGGATTAAAAAAAAATAGGTTTACATACTGTTTACAATGATAATTATAAGGTAACAGTATGTAAACCTATTTTTTTTTTTTAATCAAACCGTTTGTTTAACGAAAAAAGTCAAGAGGTTCTTTTTGTTAGCAACTAAGCAATTACAAAACTGATTTTTATTTTGATAAAAACAGTGGCGTGCCATTTTTTAATGAAATAAAATTATATTTTGGCCAATATCAACGGTTCAAAAAAGGTAGATAATAAATTATTTTCATTAAATTATAGAGAAATTTATTCTCCTTTAAAATATATAAAAATTAATATACAATTACATTTGTTTTTTTTTTTTAAAAAACTCAAAAATTTGCTACGATTTCAGTTAACGCCATCTAGCGGCGACAGAAAAGTCAAAAAATTCAAAACCAAATAAGCGTTTTGACGTTCAAATTATGCTCTTTCATATGAGCCTAAGTTTGCTAAAATCGGTAAAAAAAACGGGAGAAATCTTGGTTTTTTTAAAAAAAACAATTGAACTTCCCCCACCGCTTTATTTTGCTAGATAGAACAAAACGTTTTAGACAAAAAATGTAGTGAAACGGTCAGTAAATATAAAAATGATATCATCGATATACTTTCATTAGACAAAATTTATAAAAATCCCATTTTTCTACTTTATGTTGGTTGTTCGCCCCTAGCGGAGGTTTGACAAACTCGAAAATAATTTCCAGCAATTTCTTGGCGACTTTATTATGATTTTTTTCTCAAATCTATACAACCAATTCTTATGAGATATGGCCGCTCGCTACCCTTAACAGTTCACCCTGACATCAGAAAATGCAACTTGATGCATAGAAGACATGTACCGAATTTCATAAGGATGTCTATAATAGTATCTCAGTTATTATTAAAAAACTTATTTTTTTTTAAACTTTATCACCCTGTAGCTCAAAAGTTAATACTTTTAGGACATTCATTCATAGGAAGTTTTTTTTCTTAAAATAAGTCAAAGAACCACCCCTTAAATATTAGCATATCTTTAAGGAACACCCTGTATATTTTTATTGTTGAGGGTTGTTTCTTTATTGTTTTTCAAGCCGATTTCTGTGCACACCTAGATCTATACCCTGGGATCAGGAGCGAAGCGGTCCCTTCTTTGCGCGAATCCCTACGAAGAATAATTTGTTATAAACAGATCTTACCTATATAATTGTTAAATCTATGTCTTAGGTAAGGTCTCTTGGCTGTAGTCGTACAACAGTCTCTGTACACTTCCACGACATTCCCCATACCGACAGCCAACATCTTCTTCTGCGAAAAGGCGACGTTCGTGGCCGCAGACACGAGTTTGTACTCTTGCAGCGGGCCCTCCAGCTTCCTGACGTCCCATATTTTCAATTCTCGATTTGTGGCAGCTGTCGCCATATACCTGAAAACAGGGTATTTTTTATTTTACATTAAAAAATTTTGTCAAAAATTAACAAAGGTAATTATCGGACCTGAAGGTAACTATGCCAATAATAACTGACATAAACACTGACATTATTTCTAGTCAGAAGTACAGTTATAAATTCAGTTTATCCATTTATCATTTTGATTTATTATGCCTCCAAAACTAACCACGGAACAGAAGATTGAAATTGTTTTAATTGTGGGTGACAACTACAAAACCTTTAGAGAAGCCGCTGAGATTTTCAATGAAAGACGTCCTGAAATATCTGTATCTCGTCAAACTGTTGGACACATAATGGCAAAATTTAAAGGTAGTGGAAGTGTAGAAAACAGATTCAATAAAAAAATCAAGTTCAGGTCGAAGATGATGAAGATTTTGACTTGCAAATTATCCAAGCCGTTGTTGAAAATCCCAAGATTTCCTTGAGAAATATGGAAAAAGTACTTCCTGGAAATGAAAGACGTCAGTCTGTAAATCTACTGTTGGAAGAGTTCTTAAAGCAAATCATTTTCATCCCTATAAACCCATCTTTGTCCACACATTGCATCCTGGAGACTTTGATTTTCGGTTTGATTTTCAGCTTGGTATCAAGGTATGCATGAAGACGACCCGTATCTTTATAGAAAAATAATTTTTCTGACGAAGCTTGTTTTACGTCAAATGGAGTTGTTAGCTCCCAGAACTATCGATGGTGGAGTACAGCTAACCCGCGGTTTGTTATCCAGTGTCGGGATCAGTTTTCTTTAAGACAAATGTGTGGTGCGGAATTTTAGATAATCAACTGATAGGCCCATTTTTCTTCCGGGGTAATATAACGTCGGATGTTTACCTTCATTTCTTGGGAAATCAGTTGTCTGACTTTATTAATGGCCTTCCACGTAACATTAGAAATACTTTGTGGTATCAGCATGATGGTGCGCCATGCCATAGTTCTCGAGCTGTTAACGAGTTTCTTCAGGAAATGTTCCAGGGGCGTTGGATAGGAAGATTTTCAGAAATTCATTGGCCGGCGAGGTCACCCGACCTGAACCCACTGGATTACTTCCCTTGGGGATATTTAAAGGAAAAGTGTATTCTCACCGACCATTTCAAAATATCGATAGCTTAGAAAGGATAATAACCCAGTGTGCTCGAGAAATCCCTCAAGTTGTTTTGAGAAAAGTTGTTTCAAAATTCTCCAAGTTAACAGAAAAATGCATGGAAAAAGAAGGTGGCTATATTAAAATTTGAATTATACTATTTTTTTTTTTGTTATAAGTGGTACATTAATTTGTTTTATATTAAAGCTTTTACTTTTATTCCGTTCTGATTTACTGAAATACAAAAATATATATTTTTCGTAGGTGGCTGTATTTCGTAATTAGATATAAAAATTAATTCTAAATAATTCCTTTAAATAACTTTTCTTTGAATATTGCAAAATAAGGGTACTTTAGTCTTGGATAAATTTTACGTTTTTGTCGCTACTCTGTATACTGCTGGTATTTTTTAACTTTTTGCCTAGGGATTTTTAGTTTTTAAATAAGCAGAACTTTTCTACATCAAAATGATTTTGTTTCGACTGTCAGTAAAAAATTTTCCCATATGGCAAGAACTGCGTGGGACACGCTGTATGTATGGTATCTTTAATTAAAAAAACTAGGCAAATATTCTGGACCACTAGACAGTTTAGGCTTAAGTCTTCTTGAGATCTTTATCACACTATATAAACCCCAGTCCCGAAAATCGACAGGCTAGCATCGAAGCAAGAAATCAATATAATCAGACCATCTCAGAAGCAAAAGAACGTTTTAACAATCGCATAAAAGATAAAGTTTTCTCTTGCTCAAATGGCAGTAAAGCTTTTGGTCCTTTGCCAAAAATATTATCCTAACTTTGGCACAAATTCTTTTCCACCCCCTAATCTCTGAAGATGGAATTGTCTCTACCTCCAAAGGAAAAGCCGAACTATTTGCCAAACAATTTGCTGCCAATTCTACGCTTGATCCTCCTACTAATCTTCCCCTTCCAACAGTTGTTCCTGTTTCTCATAAAATGTCCGATATAATTTTTAAAGTCAACCAAATCAAGCGTATTCTTTCTTCTCTTAATACTAAAAAACCGTCTGGGCTGGATGGCATACCAGCAATCGTCTTAAAAAAATGTGCTCCCGAGCTTGCACCCATCTTAACTCGCCTCTTTCGAATCTCTTACGACACGGGCATTTTCCCGGAGAGTTGGAAAGCTGCACGTGTGCAACCTGTCCCCAAAAAAGGATCCAAAAGTCCCTTCAACTATAGACCTATATCTCTTCTTTCAGTTGTTTGCAAGGTAATGGAAAAATTCATTAATTCCCAAATCTTAAAGTATCTGGAAAAACATAAGATCTTACATGATAGACAATATGGATTCCGTCACAGTAGATCCACAGCTGATCTTCTTTCCTTTGTCTCACACAACTGGAACAAGTCCCTTGAGTTTCTTGGTGAATCCCAGTTCGTTGCTCTTGACATATCCAAAGCTTTCGATCAGGTCTGGCATGATGGGCTTCTTAACAAACTTCCTTCTTACGGTCTTCCACCTAAGCTTTGCTCTTGGCTTTCCAGTTTCCTTTCTAATCGACGTATATCAGTTAGTGTAGATGGTCATTCCTCCAGCTACCAAATTAATGCTGGGGTGCCCAGGACTCAGTGCTGGCACCAACGCTGTTTCTTCTACACATTAACGATCTTCTCTCTTCCACAATCAATCCCATTCATAGTTTTGCTGACGATAGTACCCTCCATTCTAGTATTCAATTTCTTAAGCCACCGTGTAATTCTGATTTTGAAAACAAGCGCAGGTCAATGCAGATATCTCTTTCACAAGACCTCAAACTTATCTTGGATTGGGGCGCCAAAAATCGTGTTCAGTTTAATGCCTCAAAAACACAGTCATGTTCGCTGTCGCGAAAAAAGTCTGCGAATGCTCATCCGTTGCATATGAGCGGCCAAGTTCTGCAGAACAAAGAGTCGTTTAATCTAGTCGGCGTTACTTTTGAGAATAACCTCAACTGGCACAAACACATTTCATCCATAGCTTCGGCAGCTTCAAAAAAGATTGGATTCCTCTTTCGAGCCAGAAAATATTTTTCTTCTTCCAATCTGTACACTCTGTATGTATCCCAAATCAGACCCTCTTTGGAATATTGTTCTCATGTCTGGGGAATGGCGTCCCCTACAACACTTAGCATTCTGGACTCCATTCAAAAAGAGCTGTTCGTCTTATTAATGATCCAACGCTCACAGAAAGGCTTCCTCTTCTTGCCCATCGTCGAGCTGTGGATCTGTCGCTCTTCTATAGGTACTTTCACGGCTTTGCTCAGAGGAATTGGCCAGTATTATTCCTTCTCTGGCAGCTCCCAACAGAACAACACGTAGTACAACTTTTATGCATCCTTTTACAGTTCAGTTAGAGAACTTCCGCTTTCTTCGTTCCTTTATTCAGAGTGTCAAGACTATGGAACCTGCTGCCCGCAGAAGTCTTTCCTTCTCCTCCCAATCTCCAAAAATTTAAGTCCCGTGTGAACAAACTCCCTCTCACCACACTGAAGACACCCACGGTACGTTAGTACTTAGGCATCAGCCTTCGTGGACTGTCCCAAGATAAAAAAAAACTATTCTCTGTAAATGATGGAACTGATAACAAATCATGACCCAGTCCATCTACAACTTCAGTTTCCGTCTCTCGAAGGCTGGAACGATCGCAGGTACTGCCAAAGTAATCTGCAAAGGCCGACACTATCTCCCTAGGAATGTTCAAAGTTTGTCCCCGAAAATTCATAATACTTGCTGCTTTTATCCATTTTTATCGATGTTCTATTTAATGAGGTTTTGATGGAAACGAATAAAATTGTATATCTGACTCCGGTGTTACCAGATCTTGGCTTTTTTTTAACGTTTTATTAATATTTATAGTTTCAATAAGTTATTGTAATATACAGGGTGTAACTAAATAAGTGTAAAACATTTAAGGAGGTGATTCCTCATCGAAAAAAAGATAGGATCTTTCATATAAAGAAATTTCATTGGAGCATCCCTTGTTAAGATACAGCCCCTTAAAGGGGGTACATAAAATTTGTATAACAATTTTTTTCACAAGCACTAAAAAAGTTACAATATTGAAATTAACCTGACGTTTTGTACTACCAAAAAGACACTTAACCAGTCATTTATTTGGTTTACCCCATGGTTGTAAGGGGTGGAAAACGCAACCCCTAAAATTTATTTCCAATGTAACTTTTTGTCTTATTATTTGTTTACCATTTAAAAATGTATTTTCGATTAGCCTGTTTCATTCTAAACAAAAAATGTCTCTTGGGGTTCTTGCCCAAAATAAACCAGTTTGCAGCAAAAAATTATTTTACGAACAACTACAGAGATACATCGTCATAAATGCGAAAATACGAAACTAATCTATCTAGTAAGTCGCTATTAGCGATAGTGACAATTAAATTGGTATGACGCTGTCAGTTTGTGAATTTTCGAAATTGAATCAATACTAATTGTGTATTGTAGTTCTGTTCTTAGTTTGTTACTTTAATAATTCACTTGTTATTAAAATGGCATACACAAATGAGGAAATGGCTGATATGCATTACGTTTACGGTCTGTCGCAAGGGAATGGGTTAGAAGCTTCTAGAAGATATGCTGAAATGTATCCTCAACGGCAGCATCCTTCACATAGAATATTTGCTCGACTTCATCAAAGATTACGAGAATATGGTTCATTCGACAAAAGAACGCAGGATTGTGGTCGCCATCGAGAAATACGAACACCACAGCTTGAGGAAGCAGTACTTAATTTGATTGAAGAACACCTACTACCAGTACTAGAAAGATTGCTTTCCAGCTAAATGTTGATCATATGACGGTATTTCGAATTTTAAAGGAACAACTCTTATACCCTTACCATCTGCAACGAGTACAGGCACTGTTACCGCGAGACTTTCCAAACCGTCTTGAATTTTGCAATTGGATGCTGGAAAGATTAGAAGAAATTGTGACTTTCTGAAGACTATAGAATTTACAGACAAATGTAGTTTTTCTCGAGACAAGATTATAAATTTTCATAATTACCACATATGGGCTGATGAAAACCCTCACGCTATTGTCGAAACTAACCATCAAGAACCCTTTTCTCTTAACGTGTGGCTCGAGTTATTGGGGATTATTTAATTGGGCCTCATTTTCTACCTCCTCGATTAAATGGTGAGACATACGTTCAATTTTTAAGAGAATTGCATCCAGTACTGCTGGAGGAAGTTCCTTTGGGCGTCAGAAGGGATATGTTTTTTATGCATGATGGGGCTCCCGTCCATTTTAGTCAAGTAGCACGTCAGCATTTAACTGAAACATATGCAAATCAGTGGATAGGTCGAGGAGGACCACAGAACTGGCCCGCTCGATCCCCGGATCTTAATCCTCTCGATTTCTCTATTTGGGGCCTTTTACAGCATTTGGTTTATCGTACTCTGTTCGCGATGTAGAGGACTTAAGAAACCGCATCAGCGATGCGTGCAGGGTAATCGGAGAGCTCCAGGAATATTTGAGCGAATACGTGGCTTAATGCGCCGACGTCTAGATGCATGCGTAATGTCTGAAGGTAGACATATTGAACATTTACTATGATTTCTACATGTTGTGTGTTTTGTTATTAATAAATTAGTTTTGTTTATTACCCTTTAATCGTTTAATGCAGATACTAACTTCAAAATAACAATAAATCCAGTTCGCATTTATGACGATGTATCTCTGTAGTTCGTAAAATAATTTTTTGCTGCGAACTGGTTTATTTTGGGCAAAAAACCCAAGAGACATTTTTTGTTTAGAATGAAACAGGCTATCGGAAATAAATTTTTAAATGGTAAACAAATAATAAGACAAAAAGTTACATTGGAAATAAATTTTAGGGGTTGCGTTTTCCAACCATGGGGTAAACCAAATAAATGACTGGTTAAGTGTCTTTTTGGTAGTACAAAACGTCAGGTTAATTTCAATATTGTAACTTTTTTAGTGCTTGTGAAAAAAATTGTTATACAAATTTTATGTACCCCCTTTAAGGGCTGTATCTTAACAAGGGATGCTCCAATGAAATTTCTTTATATGAAAGATCCTATCTTTTTTTCGATGAGGAATCACCTCCTTAAATGTTTTACACTTATTTAGTTACACCCTGTATTTATGTATTAAATTTGTAAAGATTACAAAGAAATAATTAATTAAAAAAATAACATGATTCGTGAGTCAGTATTGAAATGCCTGTTTATAAACAGCTCGTCCTCACGTACGAACTTACAAAACTGACGAGAGAGGCGCCCCTAGTTCTTACGCAGGTTCTCTATATATTTTTTCGTCACATCGACAACACTGTTACGTGCAAACTTTCATAAGTAAATCTTTTTGACGAAATGAGACCCTTAATAATTTATATAGCGAATCTCATTCGCGCCGCGAAAATTGAATCCATTTTGGGGTTCGGGGCATAATGTTTTTCTCAAAAACGGTATAAGTTATCGATAACTTTCGAAAACTATATGAAAGCCAACACTTAAATCTAGGCTTCTGCTGTAATAGTTTTTTAAATTTGGATTTAGTTTTTAATATTTCCTTGAGTGAAAGTCACCCTAAAGTCAGTTATGTTTAGATACTATTTTCTCTTAACTCGACTCATATTTCAAAAATCCGTTACAGGAGAGGCATAGATTATTTCCTTACCTTTAAAATGGTGTATAATTTATGTAATTTAAGTGAAAAATAGTTACCGAAAAACGTTATTTCCTGTAGGCTTGCAATCGGAAACAACATCGCATCGATACACCGAATTTGGAAGAACCTAAATAAAATATAATATTTTTAATGCAGCTATACGAAAATTGTGGTAGTGGGAGTTTGTTAGTCTCCGCCCACCGTCTCCGCGTCCTTTCACCCGACCCCTAAGGTGTTGCGTAAATGCACTCTTAATAGATTACATTGTTGCAACTTACTGAAAACTTTCCCCAAATCAATATCATTTGTATATCAAAAAAAAATAAGTTGTCTTGCTATTATTCTGGAAAGACGATACGTTCTGGATATCGTGATACTTACATTCCCGATGGATCGACATGAACAGCTGTCAAAGGCGCCTTGTGACACAACATCTTGGCCAAAGGCTCGCGAGAATTCGGACTCCACATCGACACGACTCCTTTGGCGTGGCCCAAGCACAAGCAGGCGTTCCACGGGTTCTGCGTCAGGATATTCAGGCGGCCGAGGTTGGTGTTGTATTGCGATACCAGCTGACCGATCGATACGTCCAGCCAGCTGAGGTAGCCTTCGTCGCTCTGGAATATACAGGGTATTCGTAAGTACGGATAAGTATACAGGGTGGGCCAATGATAACGAAACAAGGCCTATTTCTCATATCTATGGTTGGTAGAAAAAAATCGCTCGGATTCGTCGATTTTTATTTCGAGGGGGACACATTTTGCGCTTATTTTTAACCCTGTCACTTCAACCCCCTAGGGGGGTGAGATTCACTCCTAAATTCTTAAATGGGAAGGGGGTCGACTGATACCTCATTTGATGCAGTAGTTTTCGAGAAAATAATTTTGAATTTAATAACAAGTCAACATTGAAAAAATAATTGTTCATCTTTAAATTTTTTAATGGCCATTTGTTTTTGGGGAAAACGTCATTATTTCCAAGCACAGCTTTCAGTTTTTGGTAAGGGTAACCCTACGAAGGAGGGAGGGGGGGGATGATTTTAAATAACGAGAGCATTTACATTCAAAACTTTCCTTCTATTTTACTTACTTACTTTTTAATTTTACAAGTGTTCAAAATGTTGGCCTCCTGCTTCCATGCAGGTTTTGTTCAAAACGGTTTCGGTTCTGGTTGAGTTTTATAAATTTTACTCTATAAGTTACCCCACAGGAAAAAATCTAACGGACTTAAATCTGGTGACCTTGCATGCCACTCCACTGGTCTTCTTCGTCCGATCCATCTGCCAGGAAACGTTTCATTAAAATACTGACGAACAGCAAAAGCATAGTGGGGAGGTGCCCCATCTTGTTGTAATGTCAACTCATTCGCATTGTAACGGTCATCATGTTCAACAATTTCTGCCAATGCGGGATCGACAGTGTCTTTTAACAATTGCAAGTACATTTGTCCTGTTAGATTTCCTGGTAAAAAAGGACCAACAACACAATCGCCACAAATTCCAGCCCAGACGTTTAATTTCTCAGGATGTTGAGTGTGAACTTGCGGGTTTCGTCAGACCAATACCCACAATTATGACGATTAACAGTCCCGTTCACAAAAAACGAACACTCATCCGAGAAACAAATGTTGAACAACAAGTTCGGGTTACTTATTATCGGTTCACTAATCATCTTGCAAAATTCTACACGTCTATTAAAGTCATCTTCATTTAATTCTTGCACAAGATGGATTTTATACGGGTGGAATTCATGGGATTTTAAAATTCTTTGAATGCTCGTACGCCATATGCCGGAAACTGTAGGTAATTGCCTGGTACTTAACGTAGGATCGATATTGACGTGGCCCAACACAGCAATTTGCATTGCTTCGTTTCCCACTATTCGATTAGGAGCGATTCGTTTTCGATTTGCCACAGATCCTGTCTAAACTTGGCTACTATACTTCAAGTCCAAAATTTCTGTCAATGACGCATCGCTCGCTTTTAGAGTGCCCCGGGTTGTGTGGGGTCAGGGGAATCAATTCCAGTGGCGTATGCATTTTAGAAAATAAATGATAAAATTTTGTCAAAACATGAAAATATTTTTTACAAGCAAAAGTTATTTTCTCACATTTTCATCAACCCTTTAAATTAGTAACAAGCCTATATTATTTTGGTATTATTGGGATTAATGAAAAATGTAATTTTTTTGCTTAATTTTGCACACCTCCTATTTTGAGGTCATAGAACACAAATTTGAGTTTTTTTGGAGATTTTTCAATGTTTTTCCAAAAAAAAAAAATACTTTTTTACTTCAATTTTACCTTCTCTGATTTTATTTTGCTACATAAAAAAAAATAAAATTTTAGTCTTAACATAAATTAAAACAGATGTAAAAGCAGAACGATAGACAATCCAAGTTACACCGACTTGCCAATTCACCACCGATCTTGCAGATTCAATATTAAATACGATATTTTCACGCATTGCTTTATAAAAAAATATCCTATATAAGGACCACGAAAGCCCTGAGATCATCAGCTTGTAGAATCCAATAACTATTTCGGGTCTTTCGAGTTCCATATTTAGGATTTCCATATCGAGGATATTTTTAAAAATTACGGGCCGAGTGAAGCAAGGTTCTCATACCTTATAAAAATGTCATAAAGAAAACTATTACAACTTGGCAACAGGTCAACATTTTTAGAATTTCGAGTTGAATTCGGACGTAAACGTTTTACCTATTTTTTATTGAAAATTAAGGTTTTTTTCCTTACTTTTTAAGTGATTTTTTTTAAATATTAAAATAGTATGAGTTTTTTAAATATGTTTTCGTGCAAATGACAGAATTTAAAGGAATATATCGTAAAATAGAATTAAACAATTCAATTATTATTATTTTTTTATACTACAAAGGGCGGCCAAAAAGAACAGCTTCTGATTCATGTTAAACAATCGAAAAGTAAAGAGTGTGCAAAAAATAGCGAAAAAATCGCATTTTTCAGTATCCGAATAATTACTAATATTGTTTTTTGACCTTTAAAACTCTGAATACCGTACGCGAAAAAACTTTTGTTAAAGTTGCACGTATCTCTGCAGCATCCAAAGTGGTTAGTTCTGGATTTCGTTCCCGAATCCCATGGTAACATTTTTAACCATTATTCGTTCTTTAAACGTTAACTGAGTTTTTTTTTTGGAGGCGGAGAACTAGTTAAAGGTTGGTTAATATTCATAGTTTACAGAATTAAAAGCACCTAACAACACTATATCTTTATATACAATTATATACACTAAATAAGATAAACTATTATAAAATTGGCACAAAACAATATCTATATACTACTATTATTAGAAATTTATAATATTTAGAGAATACCCTGTATAGCAATTAAAATTTAAACTTACAAAATCTGTCCATAATCAATAATAACTAAATAAAATCATCGAACAGCACGAAAACCCTGTCGATACGCTTATTTTCAAGTCTCTTCAAGTTGTAAACTAAGGAATGTGTGTTGCCACTTTTATTGTCTTCTCGATAACAATGATTTCAATACATATTGGCGTGCTATTTTAAGTGCGATCGCTGGCTGGTAACTTATTTTCGCGAATTATGACAACGTGGCGCTGCAACTTTTGGCCGGTTCACTGTTATTGAAGCGGAAAAGTATATCATAGGCTTAAAAATCATTTGCAAGTGTAAGATTTTTATTTAGCCGCTTCGTCGGTTGGGTGGCCGGTATTAGATGAGTCACTGACAGAAATTTTGGACTTTAGGTATAGTTCAATAACGTATTTCCGGTTGACATGCTTATCTGGATTTAGTTCATTAAATAACTGTGCTGTACTATTAGCGCACCTACCGTTTTCATAATAAAGTTCAATTATCGATACTTTTTCCGCCGTTGAGTAAACCATTTAGACCAAGAAAAAAGATTAGAAGCCGAAATAATCACAGACAAAATCCTGTGAGATACTAAATTTACATAAATTAATATAATGTATATAAATTCCAAAGAAAGATAAAAAACTTAGTGCATTATTGATAATTTCTTACACAAGCATCGAATTCCATACAAGGAAGTTTAAAGGTGTATGGAAGCCCAATGCTATGGCCCATTCGATCAAAAAATGTCCAGCCCAGTATGAAAATAACTGTCAGAGTTGGCCTCGCCGATTCTGCGCAATAACAAAGTTCCACGAAATAATTTAATGTTTGCCTACTTACACACTGATACATCAGTGTGAAGTTAGCCAACACATTATATTTTATGAGAGCCCGAGTACCGTTTTTTGGATTGATCAAAACCTTCTTATTTTAGTGATTAGTGTTTATTAAATTGTGACTATAATTTTGTGTTTATTGTTTGTTACTTATAATATCGTAACAAAATGACTGGAGGTTGTATGGTTTTGTCTTGCAAATTCAAGGGTAACATACCCGTCTTTTTAACTTTAGGTAAGTATTTTTTATATTTAAATTAGGTGCTTCTTATAAGACATAACGTTAGGTAACCGAATAAATAATAATATATCAATTATGAATAATGGAAAATGAAAATTTCATAGGAAATATTAGTAAGAAAAGTAACGCAATCTTAACTATCTTTTAGATGATTTCCACAATGTTTGTGTATTTCTGTGGATTATTAAAAAGAAATAAGGTTTACATTTAGGCACTTTTATTTCATTTAATAATTTAGTACACTCTTTTAAAGGATCAAAATTATTGATTACTGGGCAGACCAGGCAAATTTTAATATATATAGGTCCCTCTAATCGAATGAAAGGAAGTACAATTTTGGTACGGTTTTTTGGGGCGATGTTTCGTTTTCGAGATATTCATCATCAAAATTGAAAATCAAACTAACCTTATTTACACTATTCCTCCTTCTTTTTGCACAAAATTCTTGATTTTTACACTAAATTGGCACACAATATTTCACAAACACCTTTTAAAAACTTTTTTATGTTTATTTTACACCCTTTTTACACTTTTATTTTTTAAGCAAATATGGTATGATAAGTACTTAATACTATCATACAATGTTTGAAATATATTTTAAAAAATCGTGTTTTTATTTATTTACCAAGATTTTTGGTAAAAATACAAAACTTCCAAAAATATTGACCATTTAAATAGAAGGCAGTAAAGTGGCGCCATCTATTCTTTCCATATTATATCAGATGATATAAAATCTAATATTACACAATAATTTTAAATATTCTATAGTAGTATCCTTTAATAACCAACAATTTTGTGCAAAAAATAAAAACAGTGAATGTTGGAATTTGACATTTGATGATGTCAATTTTATAGATAGTAACAAAGAATTATGGAAATCCGGCCCTGACCTACTATTCATTGCGCAAATTCCGCGGGGCCAACCCCCCTATTCCCGCTGCCCTGCACGCCTGGACAATTTTGTTCTACAGTATTGGGCTTCCATACACCTTTAAACTTCCTTGATTCCATAGCAGAAATAACTGCTAACCTTGGACTGATAATATTCTAAACAAGACACTGACAATACTTTTATAATTTTAAAGAGTAAGTAAAAAGTATCCGCATTTAATTGAGTGACAAAAAAGTGACATTTAATGCTTCCTTACTTTTTAAGTTGGATAGGACAGGATTTAAAAACAAAAATACCAAATAAAAAATAGTACAAAAAGTGAAAAAGCGTTAGTTTCGATTATCGGCCGATTATGTTTATAAAACGTATTTTCTTGAAAACTGCTGTATCAAATTTAAAAACTAGGAAGCGTTGAAAAGAGGATTCGATGATCTTTAAAATGAGGTGTCAGTCGACCCCCTTTCCCATTTAAGAATTTAGGAGTAAAGCTCACCCCCTCCCTAGAGGGTTGAAGTGACAGGGTTAAAAATAAGCGCAAAATGTGTCCCCCTCGAAATAAAAATCGACGGGTCCGAGCGATTTTTCCTACCAACCATAGATATGAGAAATCGGCCTTGTTTCGTTTTCATTGGCCCACCCTGTATATAGCCCAATGAAAACTTATTGAAACATGAATCCCCCACAAAATTATGGAAAATATTTATAACATTTGCCTTTTGAAGTCCGATTTTTCCATGAAAAGGGAACGCACTGGTTTTTTTTGGCAAATTTTGAAAAATATTTTTTTTACCAAAGTGTTCTCCTTGAAGACAATAGTATCTACAGCAGAGGTTCTCAAACTTATTTTGTCTAACGCCCACTTTGAAAATCAGTTATTTTGTAGCGGCCCCCACTTTTTTGTCACCTTAAAAATCTTAATAACATATTAGTCTCGCCTGGAATTTAATTAAACCTATAATCTAAACGAGACTTTTCCTACCAGAGAGAGCACTATTATTGCAACTTACAATATTAAGAGTATCTTTTATTTAAAGTTATCAACATTGAGCAATTATAATTCAACTTTACAATATTAAGAGTACCGGGGTAGCGGGCAGAGTGGCCGGAGGGCGAGCGAGTGAGATGCGTGCATGCGGCGAAACGTCACGTCTAGAGGTGGAAAGGTCGAATCTTTTTACTGAATCAATTCATTTGATGCATTCACTTGAAAAGATTCGATCGCAACCGATTCACTTTATTATGATGCCGATGCCGGTCAAACTCGATCGGTAATGAATTCAACAAAAATGTGATATTTTTCTTAAATAAAGAAATTATTTGCATGTATTTTATTTTGGTATAATTATTATTTTAAAAAACATATTTGAAATAAAACTTTTAAAAACTATAATCAATAAAACCTACAAATGAACCTCCAAATTAAGTCTTTGGTCAAAAAAATAGTTAAAACAAAGAAAAAAAGTTCTTTTAATTGCCAAATAGGTATATAGCCAAAACTGATTCGAACCGACAATACGAGTACACATAAAACAAAACTAGGTTCGTTATTCATCGCAGAGCGATCCAGCAAGTGGGTCAAAAACGTTTGTTCTTTTTGAACGAATCCTTCGCGAACGACACACCTCTAGTCACGTCAGTCGCCGTACGGTCGCAAGCCGCGGCTGTGTATTTGGGCACCTGCACTCCGAAAACACGGACCGACGAACGTTGACGGACTAAAATACAGAATTGCACAAATAAATCGTCCAATATTTGTTTGCTCCAAACGTGAATTATAATTAAACATTCTAAGCTTAATTTTATTTTTCTTTATTTTTACTAGATTAGGTACATAAAAAAATCCCGGTTCGGCAAGTGCTCTGCTTGACCGCAACAATATATACATATTTTTAACACGTGTCTTCGGAGGTGGGCATCTCACCTGCGACACTTGAAGACACGAATATATTTCAGTGTTTGATACCTATTACTAAATATCTTAACATATAAATAGCGTTGTGAACGCATTAAAAATATTAAATATTTAATATATCAACTAATAAATGGATGTTGTGTAGTGAAAGGTTTTAATTTCATTGAATTTTAAAATATGAAGTAGCTGACGTTACAAATCACCCATCGCCCCCCAAAATCAAATCAGCGCCCCCCAATTTTTTATGGGTCCCTTACCGCCCCCCTCTAGGCCTCCAGCGCCCACAAGGGGCGTTATCGCCCACTTTGAGAAAGACTGATCTACAGGGATGCGCAAAAGTCCGGAATAAAATTAATATATTTTTAACCAGTAACTTAGGAAAAAAAACGCTGAAACACGTCAATTGATTTTAAATTGTACGCATTTTTTGGCAATAAAAAGAAATATTTTTTTTCAACCCCTTAGCTGCAACCCTTACCAACTTTTTTTTTTTTCAAATGCAAACCTATGTCGTGTATGGGCTCATTGAAAAGATCGTATGTGGTTACCAGGAAATGAGAAAAACTCTTTTAAAAACAAAAAAGTTAGAAATACCTAGTTAGTGCTATCTACGGGTGAATTAACGTTGCAAATAAACAAATAAAGTGGCATTCAGCATTGATGATGTACACTGCTCAACAATTGCTAAGGATCATCAGTACCTAGTTTCTAAAAGTTTACAAATTTTAAGAACAGACCAACCTGGGCAGGCAGCACAACAAATTTTATTGATTATGTGTAAAACTGATAACGTAATCTAGCATCAACATTCTTTGGAATTTATTTTTTCAAAAAAAAATTACACATAAAATTAGTTATAATCCCAAGCAATTGTTGAGCAGTGTACTTCAAAAAGAGAAAAAGGTTGTTAAATTTTTTGTACCAAATTTAATGCCCTGATAAGAAAAATTTTTTTTGACTCAGTTTTAAAATTGTGGCATTTCTGGGTAAAATTGAAATATGTTTAGTTTATTAATTGTGTACCTTCAAAGCGTTCTTTTTTAATTTGCCAACAAAAATGGTATTGTCAAGAGGCAGCGTATCGAAGTCTTGATATTGTTGGGATGTGGGGATAGAATGCGGAGTCAAAGTGGAGTGTGTACTTTATTTAATGCAAAATATCCGGAAAATCACATTTTCCAGGCTACTGTGAGTAAGATCTTACACAAATTTGAAGAACATGGTACAGTGAAGGACTTGCCCAGAAGTGGCCGGGCACATGTTTTAGACGAAGATCAAAAATTGGACATTGCCGTATCTCTGCAGGAAGATCCACATTTGTCAACGGTTTCATTAGCCCAAAACAATCCTGCGTCTAGACGTACGATTGGGAGGTTTTTGAAAACAGAAAAATACCACCCATATAAGGTATATCTTGTCCAAGAGCTCTTGGAAGATGACTATGACAGGCGTTTGCAATTTTGTGAGGAAATAATGAGGCGATGTGACGAGAATAATGGGTTTCCACTAACTACTCTTTTCGGACGAAGCTACATTTTATTTAAATGGAGTAGTTAACAGGCACAATTATCGATTTTGGAGTCAGGAAAACCCACACTGGATATACGAAGCTCATACGCAGCGTCCTCAGAAAGTAAATGTATGAGCAGGCATCATCAACAACAGAATATTAGGGCCATACTTTTTTGAGGAAACCTTACAGCTGCACGCTGCTTAAACTTTTTACGCTTTAAATTAGTGCCTGCTTTAGCTGGTTTCCCAATGAAGCAGATCCAAATATCCCAACTGAAACACTTTGGTTCCAACAGGACGGCGCTCCCCCACATTTTGGTATTAACGTCAGAGAATATCTCGATGAAATATTTGCAGGACGCTGGATTGGACGACGTGGTACAATCGAATGGCCGCCACGATCCCCAGACTTAACGCCATTAGATTATTTTTTTTGGGGATATCTGAAAGACAAGGTTTATCAAAATAGGCCGGCTAATATTGAAGATCTAAAAAACAGAATTAGAGTGGAATTACATAACATACCGGCTGAGGCCATTCGGTTTTACCATCGCCTAGGAGCCTGCCAAGTAGAGGGTGGAGGGCATTTTCAGCATTTGTTACGTTAATTCACCCGTAGATAGCACTAAGTAGGTATTTCTGACTTTTTTGTTTTTAAAAGAGTTTTTTCTCATTTCCTGGTAACCACATAAGTTTAAAAAAGAAAGGGTATGGTCAGATTCCATTTTTTACGAGCTTTTCAATGAGCCCATACACGACATAGGTTTGCATTTGAAAAAAAAGTTGGGAAGGGTTGCAGCTAAGGGGTTGAAAAAAAATATTTTATTTTATTGCCAAAAATGCGTACAATTTAAAATCAATTGACGTGATTCAGCGTTTTTTTCCTAAGTTACTGGTTAAAAAGATATTAATTTTATTCCGGACTTTTGCGCATCCCTGTATATCTGTAGTTAAAATGTAATAAAAAAATTCCACCCCCGAGATAGGGAAGGGTGACACATCACCTCCGGGATAAAAACGCCCCTCGGCATGATATATAATTTGATCCTTGGGCTATTCCTTCTGTAAAAATTCCAGGTAAATCCATGTAGGACGAAAAACTTGCGAGCCAAAATGCTTCATTTCCTCTACTGTACAGATATGGTCTGTCTCAAAGTATACCGTGTTAGCTCTTGCCTTCATTTATGGATTATACCGGCCGACAGCAATAAAACTGCGGATCGGTAGGTATTAAAGGACAGAACATTAGGGACGGACTTTAATAATATAAAGATTTATAATTTATTGTTTATTTAGGTAAGTATAATCTTAAAATTACATTAAGAAATTAAATATATGCAAAGTTTTAATAAATTTATAACTGCATTATCTATACACAATTACATTTTTAATCTAAATATCTAAATCTAATTCTATTTCACTATCAGAGTCATCATTGAGATTAATTACAATAGGATTTATGTTGTTTTGTATAGAAATGTAAGAGTCCTCAATTTTTATAATGTTATGTACTGAATTTTTCCAGCTCTCAACTGGTATGTTAGTAATTAGATTTTTATCAAATTTATAACACTGGGACTTAAAGTAGGTGTAACATTTTCTGCTCTGATCTTTGATTTTACTTGGTTCCACAAATGCTCTATGGAGTTAAACATGCAGTGATACGGAGGAAGCCGTAAGACAGTATGCCCAGCCTGTTCAGCCAAATTATCACATACATATTGTTCTTTAATTGCATGTGAATTTAGGACTTCCAAAAGATGCGTCTTTTTGTAACCGAATTCAAAATAAATATAATTTTCTAACAGATATTCCTGGATTTCAGTTTTTGAACTTGATGAAGCTGGTGCTTTGTGTAACAGACGGCTGTGGTAGCTTGCGTTATCCATGACAATAACACTGTTGTTTGGAATATGTTTTAAAAGATAATTTTGAAACAAGTTTTCAGAAAGTTCTGCACTTGTATCCTCATGACAATCCAAGCTAGAATCCTTAATATTCTTTGCAGACAACAGCAAGCAGTTTGGGATAAATCCGTCTTCTGAACCAGCGTGTATTATGGTAATGCGTTTTCCTTTATTTGAAGGTGCTTTCGTCTCACAGTTTTGCTGGAATCACCCATCCTTTGGATATTGTGTCGTGTGTATCGAACCATGTTTCATCAAGGTAAATTATGGATCTGTTTTCTAACCTTATCTTTTAATTTCTTGAAGGTAAAGTGCGTAATCTGTGCGATTCCATTACTACTTGTCTTTTGTCTATTTTGCGGTATTTAAATCCCATTACCAACAACTCTATGGAGGGTGGCACAGCTAATATTTATATTGGTTTCGTCTTCGTCTAGCTTCTTTTTCAGTTAATTCAAGGTAGGAATAACTCCGCTTTCATAAAGACAATATATTTTTCTTCTCATTAGGTCCTGATCACTATTGTCTATACGGTGAGATTGAAAATCACTACGTTTTTTTCTTCTGTTCAATTCTTCACTAATAATAATATCCCTTATCGATGACATTGGAGTTTTTGTAAGTAGACAAGTTTCTTTTAAAGCTTCTTGTTAATTGGTCCTCTACTAGTTAAAGTTTCATACACATTTTTCACAACCTGTTTTGCATCTAATGACAAATGATTTCGACGCGACATAGTTATATTCTCGTAAAACAACTTTTTCGAAACGCACAGTAAAAACGGTTATTCAACACTGCCACTAAAATATTAGCCAAAATATTTATATGCCTAATGGTTAATACTCAAGAAATACCTGGCCCATCCCTGCCCTTATGAACAAATGGGGTTACCCAATAACAACAGGTAATAAAATCGTTAAAGGTTTATTGGGGTATGGTCCGTCAAAAGCCATAACGATACACTTTGAGACAGACTATACTTACGCAACTCGCCAGGAGAAAGTGATACGGCAGAAACTCCAACCTGGTCACCTTGTTCAACCTCTTGACGCAATGCAGCTCGATGCCCTGGTTGTCGTAGATGTAGACCCAGTCTTTCTGCGCGACCGCGAACATTGTTTCCAGATGGAGAAAACTGACGTCGTGAACGCTCTCCATGACGTTCATTTCGCAGTGGAGCCTCTTGGTGACCCAATCGAAGGCGGCCACGTGACCTCGCTTGCCGCCCAGGACGAGATGGCGGCCGTTTCGGGTGTACTTCGATCTGTGGGCGAAAAAAAATCCGCTGTAAAATGTACCATGTATGTCCAAATATGAAAGGACGCCGGCTGTTGGGGAAAAATATTTTTGGTAAAAATGGCCGCTAGGGGGCGTAACTGCAATCTTGAATCTAAAAAAGTGATGTTTCTGTGAATTTTGCTATATTAACCTAACAAAAAAATTCCCGATTTTTAAAGTCGAGGATAATTTGAACCTTTTTTGTTTGACAGTTTTTGCCGTATCTCTAAAAATAAAATGGTGGGGGATATTAAAAGGTTTCCGTAAAAAACATTCCGTATCTTCAAAACGGCTAAGCCGATTTTAACAAGCTTAGGCTAGTTCACAAGGGCTTTTCTTGGGCTATAAATGTTATAATATTTAAAGTTTTGTTAGTTTCACATGTCGCCGCTAGATGGCTTTTTTCGATATTCCGACAGAATTGGTTAATTTTCTCAAAAAAATTAAATGCATTGGTATATTTTTTTCCTGAAAAAGTAGCTAAATAATGTCTAAACAAGCTCGCGAAAACCGTATCTCGATATCTTGTTCCTTACCTAAAATTTAGGCCAAAGAAAATTTTATACATCAATATCTCAAAAACTATAAAACCTATACTTCAAGTCCAAAATTTCTGTCAATGACGCATCGCTCGCTTTTAGAGTGCCCCGGGTTGTGTGGGGTCAGGGGAATCAATTCCAGTGGCGTATGCATTTTAGAAAATAAATGATAAAATTTCGTCAAAACATGAAAATATTTTTTACAAGCAAAAGTTATTTTCTCACATTTTCATCAACCCTTTTAATTAGTAACAAGCCTATATTATTTTGGTATGTATTTTTTTTGCTTAATTTTGCACACCTCCTATTTTGAGGTCATAGAACACAAATTTGAGTTTTTTTGGCGATTTTTCAACGTTTTTCCAAAAAAAAATACTTTTTTTACTTTAATTTTACCTTCTCTGATTTTATTTTGCTACATGAAAAAAATAATAAATTTTAGTCTTTACATAAATTAAAAAAGATGTAAAAGCAGAACGATAGACAATCCAAGTTACACCGACTTGCCAATTCACCACCGATCTTGCAATTTCAATATTAAATACGATATTCACACGCATTGCTTCATCAAAAATATCCACTATATAAGGAACACGAAAGCTCTGAGATCATCAGCTTGTAGAATCCAATAACTATTTCGGGTCTTTCGTGTTCCATATTTAGGATTTCCATATCGAGAATATTTTTGATCAAATTGCGGGTCGAGCGAAGCAGGTTCGCATACCTTATAAAAATGTCTTTAAAAGAAAACTATTACAACCTGGTAACAGGTCAACTTTTTTAAATTTCGAGTTGAATTCGGACGTAAACGTTTTACCTACTTTTTATTGAAAATTAAGGTTTTTCCTTACTTTTTAGTGTTTTTTTTAATATTAACATATTATGAGTTTTTTAAATATGTTTTCGTGGAAATGACAGAATTTAAAGGAATATGTCGTAAAATAAAATTAAAAAATTCAGTTATTATTTTTTTAAATACTATAAGAGGCAGCCAAAAAAACGCTTCTGATTCATGTTTAACAATCGAAAAGTAAAAAGTGTGCAAAAAATAGCGAAAAAATCGCATTTTCCAGTATCAAATAATTACTAATATTGATTTTTTTGCCTTTTAAAACTCTGAATACCGTACGCGAAAAAACTTTTGTTAAAGTTGCACATATCTCTGCAGCATCCAAAGTGGTTAGTTCTGGATTTCGTTCCCGAATCCCATGGTAAACATTTTTAACCATTATTCGTTCTTTTAACGTTTTTTTTTATAGGCGGATAACTAGTTAAAGGTTGGTTAATATTCATAGTTTACAGAATTAAAAGCACTTAACAACACTAAATCTTTATATACAAAACAATATCTATATACTACAATTATTAGAAATTTATAATATTTAGAAAACACCCTGTATAGCAATTAAAATTTAAACTTACAAAATCTGTCCATAATCAATAATAACTAAATAAAATCATCGAACAGCACGAAAACCCTGTCGATACGCTTATTTTCAAGTCTCTTCAAGTTGTAAACTAAGGAATGTGTGTTGCCACTTTTATTGTCTTCTCGATAACAATGATTTCAATACATATTGGCGTGCTATTTAAGTGCGATCGCTTGGTGGTGATTTATTTTTCGAATTATGACAAAGTGGCGATGAAACTTTTGGCCGGTTCACTGTTATTTGAGCGGAAAAGTATATCATAGGCTTAAAAATCATTTACTACTGTTAGATTTTTATTCAGCCGCTTCGTCGGATGGGTGGCCGGTATTAAATGAGTCACTGACAGAAATTTTGGACTTTAGGTATACAAGAAATTTTATAGGACACTAATTTAATTTTTAATTTAGGTTATATAATCTTTTAGTCTTAATGCAATACTTTACGAGTTATAACAAAAAAATCGAATTCCAGGGGTATACTTTAAAAAAATTCTGAAAATTTGATTTTCTGATTATAATTCGTAAAGTATTGCATTTAAGCGAAAAGATTATATAACCTAAATTAAAATTCCGTAAAAATACATAATTTATGTCACATAAAATTTCTTGTAGCTTTTATAGTTTTTAAGATATTGACGTATAAAATTTTCTTTGGCCTAAATTTTAGGTAAGGAACAAGATATCGGGATATGGTTTTCGCGAGCTTGTTTAAGCACCATTTAGCTACTTTTTTATGAAAAAAAAACCAATGCATTTAAATTTTTTTAAAAAAATTAACCATTTCTGTCGGAATATCGAAAAAAGCACTCTAGCGGCGACATGTGAAACTAACAAAACTTCAAATAATATAACATTTATAGCCCAAGAATAGCTCTTTTTAACTAGCCCAAGTTTGTTAAAATCGGCTTAGCCGTTTCTAAGATACAGTGTGTTTTTTACGGAAACCTTTAAGTACCCCCCTCCCCCACGTTATTTTTAGAGATACAGCAAAAATTGTCAAACAAAAAAGGTTCAAATTAACCCCGACTTTAAAAATCAGGTATTTTTTTATTAGGTTAATATAGCAAAATTTACAGAAACATCACTTTTTAGATTCAAGATTGCAGTTACGCCCCCTAGCGGCCATTTCAGAAACTTGAAACAACAAAATCACTACCGAATCTTTTATTCTCCTTAATTCAAGATAAAGCTCCTAAAAATACACACACCGCAATGGTCTAAGGATATTCCTATTTTAGGGATATAAATCAAAGAATTTAAAAATATATGGCCAAAAAAAGATAATTTATGGAAATTTATCATATTCTGTACAAAATGTAATATTTTAATTAAATGTAGATACCAGAAAAGAAAAACTACAGTGGCGTACAACCATTTTTTTATTTCAACTAAATATCAAACAAAATTAAAAGTCATATTCTAAACATATACCAATTTTTTTATAATGATGAATTTTTTTAATAACGAGTATGACCTCCTCTGGAGTTTATCACTGCGCGACACCTTCTTGGCATACTCAGAATTAAATTGTCCATATCTTCCTGAGCTATGGCAAACCAAGCAGCATTTAACGCAGCAAACAGTTGTTCTTGGTTCTGGAATTGAGGGTTTTCACGCAAAACCGTTCTTTGTAGCATATCCCATGCATGCTCGATTGGATTTAGGTCAGGTGATTGAGCAGGCCATGGCAAAACGATGATTTGGTTGTCTTGTAAAAATTGTGCAGCATGTCTAGCGACATGCGACATGACACGTTGTCGTGCATCAATATAAAGTCTGGTCCAACAAGTCTTGCATGGGGTAAGACAAATGGTTGAAGAATCTCTTCCACATATCGATGAGCGTTTAAAAAATGTTCTACCAAAACGAGATCGGTTCTTCCGCCAAGTCATATTCCAGCCCACACCATCACTGTGCCACCTCTATAACTGTGGACTTCTTGCACATTTTCCAAGACTCTTTGTAGTCCAGGTTCTCTCCATATCCTCAGTCTTCTTGAATCCGGATGCAACCCAAACCGAGATTCATCTGTAAAAAGAACTGGGGCCCATTGATTATTAGTCCAATTCTCGTGTTCTGTTGCCCAAGCTAAACGAGCAGCGCGATTTCCTCTAGAAAGTGGCTGGCATCTCAATGGTCGTCTATTACGTAGTCCACCTTCATGCAATCTGTTCCGAACTGTAGAATTTGAAATTACGATATTATGCGTTTCGCGTACCCGATTCATTATTTCTGGAACAGTTACTGTGGGATTTCTTCTAGCCATTTGCACAATAAAACGATCTTGAGCAGGCCGAGTCAGCCGTGATGGACCTGGATGTCTTTCAGAAACATCACCTGTTTCTTGGAAACGTGCCCATAATCTTGAGATTACGCTCTGTGATGTGTGGAGAGTTTCAGCAACACGAGCTTGCCTAGTACCAGCTTCTAACATTCCAACAGCTCGCAACATTTCATCCCGTTAAGATGGCGTCTTTGCATGATAAATAAGTAACAGACGGAGTCTATACTCTACTTTGGATTACAATATATTGACCAATATTTTAAAATTTTTAAAAAGCTGATATGTCCACCTACTTTGATTTAAAAACAAGTTTTTGCAGAAGTCCCATTTTTGAACCGTAAAATAAAGTAGTCCATTTTTTATACAAAAAAAAACATTAAAATGCCCATCTCTTATCAATATTCTTAACATATTTTACCAGCCCAAAACATTTAAACACGATAAAAACTCGTTTACACTCATTGAAATAAATATATCCCTAGACCATTGCGGTGTGTGTATGAGCGATGGCTCATTGGATTCCGAAGGATGTATAGAAAAATGTATTTAAAGGATTTTTCGGCACGCAAAAAAATGCTAAAGTTATTAACAAATTAGTTAAAAAAAAGCTTTTCGTTTTTTGTTAATAACTCCGAAACTATTTATAATTAAGAAATTTAAAAAAAGGGTCTTAAAGAGGAGGAAATTTCCAATAAAAAACTCTTGACTCTGGAGTTCTATCTCCATTATTTATAATTTTAATTGAACAGATAAAAATTCAGAGAATTTAAATCAGGAGAACGAAGGGTGACCAGCGGTTTGGTCCCTCCCTTCCAATCCACCTCACACCAAACGTGTTTTTCAAGGTGAAAAACTAAAATAAGAGAAGACACCATGGCGCATAAAAATACGTTCGTTATGTACTATTACCAAGGAAGTTTGAAGGTATATGGAAGGCCAATGCAGTGGAACCAAATTGTCTCCGCAGAGTTTGCGCAATGAATAGTAGGTCAGGTCCGGACTTCCATAATTCTTTGTTACTATCCATAAAGTTGACACTTTTGCACAAAATTGTTGGTTATTAAACGATACTATTAAAGAATATTTTAAAATAATTGTGCAATATTGGATTTTATATTATCTGATTAAATATGGAAAGAATAGATGGCGTCACTTTCTATTTAAATGGTCGATATTTTTGGGATTTTTGTATTTTTACCAAAAATCTTAGTAAAATAAATAAAAACACGATTTTCTAAAATAAATTTCAAACATTGTATGATAGTTTCATGTACCAATTTTGTGATGAAACAAGAGCAGGATAGTGTAAATGAGTTTAATCTAAAAATTGATGCTATTAGCCGTTACTATGTGGTAATTAATCATCATGAAGAACACTGATAAATAAAACTACTATGTTTTTTACCACTAAATGTATTCACAATTATTGTTACTGCAGTTTCAACTCACAGAGTCATTTTCAAACAAAAATCTTTTTCAGACTAAAGTATCAATACAAAAATAAGGTGAATTTATACCTCTAAGTGGTAAATATATTCTTAGGAAGCGGCGGAGCAATTAACAGTTTATTATGGTTTGGCGACAGTAAATAGCGGGAAAATACAAGTTCGGTTTGGTCATTAAGCAGATGTACATTATTATTTTTATTGCCTTTGTATATTTCTAAGGATTCCAGATAGTTTAATTTATGGCCCTTGGTTGAATAGTGTAATATTTCTATATTATTTAAATTAGGGAATTTGTGTTTTTGTTCTAAACAATGATTAGCAAAAGTAGAGTCTGTTTTTTGTACTCTATATGATCTAAAATGTTCTAAATAGCGAGTTTTTATGCTCCTACCGCTTTGTCCTATATAAAAGTTATCACATTCTGAACATTTCAACTTATAAACTCCCGATTTATTAAATTTGTTGGTTTTATCTTTAGCGTTATAAATAATATTCGATATATTGTCCTGAGATTTAAAGCAACTTTAATATTGTGTTTGGATAGAGTGTTGGCTATTTTTTCTGATAGGGTGCCGCAATACGATAGGGGTAAATATTTTGGTTATTTTCTTGATCTTTAATTTTTGGATAGATTAATTGAAATGCTAAGCGTTTTAGTTTTTTGGTTATTAATTTCTTTATGGTTTGTTTGGAGAATTTATTTGATTGTGCAATATTTTCAATGGTACAAAGTTCTCTCTGTAGCTCTTCTTCAAAAGAGACAAAGAAAGTACTCTATGTATCATTGAATTGTATGCAGCGAGTTTATGTTGGATATGGTGGAAAGAGTCATTGGGGATAGTAATACCTGTAAATGTTGGTTTTCGATAAACTTTAAAAGTGCACTGATTATTTACGTGGGATATGGTTAGATCTAAGAAATTTATTTCATTGTTGTCTTCTTTTTCCAAAGTGAATTGAATTTTTGGGTGAACACTGTTAATATAATGTAAGAAATTCTGAAGTTTGTTTGTACCTTTAAAGCATGCGAGAACACCGTCAACATATCTGTACCAAAAGTGAATATGGTTTTTGCCTAGATCTGAACTAAGAATTTTATTTTCTATATCTGACATGAAAATATCTGCCAAAAGGGGGCTAAGAGGCGAACCCATTGGTAGGCCTGTGTGTTGTAAGTAGAACTTAATTTTAGTTTTAGTAGAGTTTAATCTAATTGTCGTATTTAAGGATTGATATTTGAAAAATAAAACGTCGAAAAAAAGTTACTTTAGATTTGTAACCAGCGCCTCTGTATGCAAAAAATCATCGAAATCGGCAAGGATCAAGAAAATAAAAACTTGCCATAATTTGAACTGGTTATTTGTGGTTTAGGGTCATACAATATTTAAGAAATTTATAATTTGTATAAAAGTACAATAAAATAGAGTCACCTCATGCAGGTAACATAAACAAATTTAACAAGATGTTTAGAAGTTTTTACATAAGAGATTAAGAAACCAAAAACATAATTTCTTTTAAAAAAAATACAGGAAAAGCAAAAAGGAACTTTAAAATAAAATTGTACTTTCTTTTATTCAATTAGAGGGACCTGTATATATTAAAATTTGCCTGGTCTGCCCAGTAATTGATAATTTTAACCCTTTAAAAGAATGTACTAAATTATTAAATGAAATAAAACTACCTAAATGTAAACCTTATTTCTTTTTAATGTTCAACAGAAATTCACAAACATTGTGGTATTCATCTAAAAGATAGTTAAGATTGCTTTACTTTTCTTACTGCTATTTCCTATGAAATTTCATTTTCCATTATTCATAATTAATATATTATTATTTATTCAGTAATTCGGTTACCTAACGTTGCGTCTCATAAGAAGCACCTAATTTAAATATAAGAAATACTTACCTAAAGTAAAAAATGCCGGGGATGTTACCCTTGGATTTGCAAGACAAAATCATACAACCTCTAGGCGTTTTGTTACGATATAGTAACAAGCAATAAACACAAAATTATAGTCACAATTTAATAAACACTAATCACTAAAATAAGAAGTTTTTATCAATCCAAAAAACTTCTGCAACAACAACATATAATCACACACAATCGAAAACACAACACAAAACAATCGAAATTAATACGGCGCAAACCACAACGAAAATGAAGAAACCACAACGAAACATGAAATTTGCTTGGAAGAAGGGTTGATGAGACGACGACACTTGATGGTACAGCGAGGATATAGTTTCATACGCGCCGCGCCGTTGCACAGAAAACGGTACTCCGGCTCTCATAAAAGTATGTGTTGCCTAACTACACACTGATTTATCAGTGTGTATGTAGGCAACACATTAAAATATTTCGTGGAATTTTGTTATTGCGCAGAATCTGCGGGGCTCACTCTGTTATTTTCATAGTGGGCTGGACATTTTGGGCTTCCATATACCTTCAAACTTCCTTGACTATTACAGGTACCTTTTCTAATGGTACAGGCTCTTTGCAGGAAATTTATGTAAAACTGATTTACTAATCTTAGGGGTAAAAAAAGAGCCAATTAGATTATCACCTACATTTTCATTACTATTGACATGATTTGCCTCCAAAAAATAACATGCAAATGTCAAACTTACAAGCAAAAATTATTGTTATTTTGCAATTAATTGTTTTTTTTTCTGAAAACGAAGCACGACAGGAAAAAATATCAAGAATCTATAAATATATAAATCTATTAAATATATAAAACCTGCAAAAAAATTAGTAGCATACATTTTTTCGCAATTATTTTCGTTCAGTTGTACCCTGAGACGCCACTGGATTTAAAAATTTAAATTTAATCAGGCAAAATGTTTAAAATTTTACCTGTATGGCCCAAAGTCGAGTTTTAAGTCGAAATGTTTGGTTGCCGCGGTAATATCGACACTATCTGCAATTTGCTTCTGTGTAAATTGAGTGGTAGTTTCGCCGTCGTCCGCTTCCAAGAAACCAGCCTCTTCTGTAAGTAAGACCTGAAAAACATGCCCAGATCATTCACAGGAATATCGGTTAAAAGATAAAGTTAACATTTTATCATTTATTTTAGTTTTGTCAGATATTATGCCGTATACGGTTTCCTCTACATCAGTGGTTCCCAAACTTTTTTCTATGGCGCCCCCTTTTTTAAATTTAGAAGTGGTCGCGCCCCCCACTTCCTTTGACTATACAGAAACATTCCTTTTACTAAAAAAGGCATTAATTTATAAACATGACATTTAAACACTTATCTAATCTTAATGCGAAGTATGGTGCTGCATTTCCTTAACGTGGAAATTCTTGGTTTTATCTTTAAAAGTACGCAGCCTAGGTCACTAGCAACATCAAGCCGGCTCGGTTTTTTTGTTTTAATTTCCATTAAAATATAAAATTCTTTTTCACATAAGTAGGTTGTCGAGAATGGTATGTAAACTTTAAAAGCCATTTCCGCGATTAAAAGATAGATGGGAAGATATTTTATCCAAAATGTAGTAATCACCCATAGATATATAAGCAAGGGGAGATAAAACTGTTTACAATTAAAAGCAATCAAACATTGAAATAGTGTCTACCTCTCTAGACCACTTGATGGTCAAACGTGCTTGATACACATGCACCCTTGCCGATTGTCCTTTATTGGCGAATTTTTAGGATATTGCTTCATTAATATTTTCTTTTTAAATTCTTAAAGAGATCATAGATCATAACATGTCGTTATGCAATAACTTAGTAGCAGCGACAGAAATATGTTTTTCAGTTAATTTTTATTTTGCTTTATTAATATTATTCTCAAAAATAATCATAACGGAATATTAACGGTCAAAATGGGCAACACTGCTTTTTGTACGCTAGGGTCACGAAGGTCGTCGGTTAGCTAGTAGTATTTTTTTTTGTGTTGTGAGGCGATGTTGCATTTCGTTTGAACTAGCTCAGAGAGAGATTTGTGTTTTTAAAGTGCGGTTATAAGAGGATTTTCTTAATATTTTATGTATTATTTTTAATAAACAACTAAAAAATGGTTGTGAAGTGCCAGGTTTGTGTAAAACTGGATTCTCGTAATAAAAATCTTTCGTTTTACAGGTAAGTTTAAACACTCATTGACGTGCAATACCATGGCAAACAATTACATTTTGTTGTTAATACCTTTTATGTTATATTTTTGTGCAGATTAACAACGGTTGTGTACTTATTTTAGCATAAAATTTGATTATATAACTAACGAAAAAATTGTTTAATTATTTTATTGTCGATTGAAAGTAACCATCAAGGTATATTTTTTGTTATAAACTTTTTTATTAGATTAATATAGCATATGAACAATTTCAATTATAAAATTTGTTTTAAGGTTTTCTGTTGACCCGGAGAGAAAAAAAAATATGGTTTTCCCTACTTGGATTTGAAAAGAATATGCAGTTACCGCAAATTGTCAAAATCTTTCAGATTATTTTGATCCTTGTGATATTATCACAAATAGAAATGAATAGTTAAGTATTCTTGGATTGGTTAAGAATACATTAATATTGTTACTGAATACAATAAATTATATGCAAAAAAACAGTGATATTTTTTCTCACCTTTTTCCTTTTCTCGTAATCAAAAAACATTAAAAACATAAAAGTTAAAAATACCTATTTAATTTAGAAAAATGAAATTTATTCACAAGAAAGGATGCTAAAAATAGATTTTTTATTTAAATCAAATGCCAAATTTTAATTTTCCTAAAATCTCCCAATTATATTTTGATATTCGTACTAAACTAAACATTTTTGGTCCATTAATTTCCTCCTCTCACTTTTACAAAATGGTATTGCATGCGTTTTTGATCTCATAAGTAAACTTTGAGGGTGGCTGTCAGATGATCTGTTATCCCTTTTTATGACATAAAGTAAATCTATAAAAATCGGTGGATAGCGATGAAGATAAAAACACGGGCAATTGCGATAAAGTTAAAAAACAGATTTAAGTTTTTATTATCTATGGTTAACGGTTAACAATGCTAGTTTTAAAAGTGTCGCTTTATATGATAAATAAAGTTTAATTATTGTATTGAACCAATAGGTTTTATTTACTTGCACGTCGAAAACAGAACAAAAAAGTTGTCATGGCACTTTATTTGGACTGAGTCTCATAAAATAGATATCATTGGATAATATACCTAAAAAATATACTTTAGTAATTTTTTTATAGATAAATAGTTTTTGGAAACGAACTACTCCACTGGTGGTCCGCCACGTTTGGCGCTGCTAAACATTTGCGACGTTGCCTGCAGGGAATTTTTTTATTGGAAGTCCTTTTCTTACAGATTATGAATGTTTGATACACAACAAAAGCCAATTTATGAATGAACGGTTATATCTCCCTTTGCTTTTATATCTACAGTAAAGCGCAGAGGACTGCGAACATAGGACAATCCTGGAGCATTTTGGATGTACCTAAAAACGCCGCACGCATTGCTTATCGATCAATAATTTTCGGTAAACAAATTCATAAGACGCGCGTTGGCCGGCAAAGCGATCAACTCAATACGTTTATTCCTGAAATAATTCTTTACTATCGAACGCTCGACAGCTAAAGTTTTACTGTGTCGATTATTTGCGACCAAAAAGTTTTTTTTAATAAAATAATAATTATTAATAATGGATGTTTACGCACTGGAAGAGAAAATTAAAATTATTAAATGGTATCACCGTGAAAATCCTGTTAGGGGAATTAGGGAATTATTTATTAATTTATTTCCAACCAGGCTGACTCCCACGATTTCCACTATTCACCGAGTCATTAAAAACCTTTCTGACATTTGGTTGTTATCTCCAAAAAAACATAAACATGATAGTGTCCCAGAAGAAAACAACGAAAGGAAAATAAAGGAAATTATGGTAGTGGCAAGTGTTATTAAAAATCCTACAATTTTCATTAATACAATTGCAAAACAGGTTAATTTGAGCAGAAGATCAGTGGGTAGAGTGCTGAGAAAAAATGGATACCGATCCTACAAAGTAAGAAAAACCTATGAAATTTTCTCTGATGATCATTTTAGACGAATGCAATTTTGTGAAACTGTAATGGAAATGGAAAATAACAATGATTTTTTTTCTTGGGTCACGTAAAATCACAAATTTATGGTTTCCAGGAGAATAGGGCTAATAATCTACAAGAATTGCAATTATAAATTGAAAATTCTTTTAGGATTATTACCCTCAGCATTCTAGCAAATGTCAGAAGGCGTTTTATGACAATCTTGGTTATTGTTTGGCTCAAGAAGGTGGTTTATTTGAGCATCTTCGATAACTTCAAAGAGTTTTTCTTTTTTTATTCTATGAATGCACATTAATTTATTTTTTTAAGAATATCTTCTACGTTCCATTATTTATTTGAGAAAATTCTTTTATTTTATTAGGAAAAACTGTTTGGTTCTTAAGACCTAGCAAACGTTCAGGTCCCGTAAGCAACTAATTTTAAATTTATGGCTGATAAGCAATCCGATCGAAGTCGGTTGACGCTAGCTAGCTCCTGCTACTTGCCTATAAACACTGCATCCTCTTACTAAAAATAAAAACGTAGTACAGAACTAAACTGGGCAGATAATTCTTCCGAATTTATCACCGCACTCCCCACCAGTCCCAACCAAAAATGAACCACGCGAGGAAACGAGACGGAAATTGAAATACAAGCCACAAAATTATTATTGGTATTTTAGAATTGGTACATCCAAAATCGCCCAGGAGCCTCCTATGTTCGCAGTACGGTGCGCTTTACTGTATGTAATCACCAAATTTTTAAAGTCATTTTCGCCACTGAGTCGTGTTTTCAGTCGATTGCTTGTTCTTGCATTTCTTCCGGAAGATGTTTATATCAAAATAAAAGGACTTTAAGCATATTTATGTTCATCATTGTCATAAATTAGAAAATATAGATTGTTTGGGCTTTCAATGAAATTTATAAATAAATATATATATATATATATATATATATATATATATATATATATATATATATATATATATATATATATATATATATATATATATATATATATATATATATATATATATATATATATATATATATATATATATATATATATATATATATATATATAAAAATATATATATATATATATATATATATATATATATATATATATATATATATATATATATAAATATATATATATACAGGTGTAAAAAGTTTTTTGATGCTCATCATTTTAATGGACGATAGTGGAGCTCAAAACAAGTCGAAAAAGCCAAGAACATATGGGTCAAAAGTTAATCGTTTTCGAAATATGACCTTTCAAAGTTTAAAAAACTTGGCAACACCGCGCCTGTTTCATCGAATGCAGTCGACGACGAAGATTTTTTGCGATGGTTTTCATATTTACTTTTTTTAAGGAGATGTTCATTTACATACAAATAATAAAAATTACTTCTTGCAATTTATTTTGATATTTAATTTGAAATTAAATTTAAGTAAAAACAACAAATAATTATTGTTTGGTTTTTATTTGTTATTAAAAAATAGTTGTACTTACCAAAAGAATAGGCTAAATATAAATTTTAAAAACACAAATTATTATGTTTTAAAACAGCACTTTTTTTCTTTTAGATCTAAAAATAACAGAACCTTACTTTTCATCTACAGGTCAGGGTCTATCATCATTTGTTGCTTATCCATTACCGGAAGGAATATCTCAAAAATGGAAATAAAGTTTCGTTTACCCCAACTACACTAGAACAGATCTCTATGTTGCTTTTTATTGGCAGAATGGACAACATGACTTCTATTCAGATCATTTAGCTGTCAGCTTCGTCAAAGGGTATATTATGTTAACTTGGAATATGGGGTCAGGTAAATTAAAATTCTGCTAATTTTAAACATATGGAGTTATTTTATATTAGTGACAATAATTTATTGATGATTCCCCTACAATGGAGATACTTTATTTTTAGGTCCTAGAAGAATTTTTACGTCTCAACCAATTGAAAGTGGAGCAAGAGATTATTTGATCCAACTGGGATACGAGGGAAGAAAAGCTTGGCTATATGTTGAAACCTTAGGAAATGTTACCGGACGATCACCTGGAAGTTCTATACAGTTGGATACAGTACCATTATTGTTTTTAGGTATTAGAACAGGAAACAAACATAAATGACCACTTGTTTTAAAAAATATTGCTGTTTTTAATATTCTGTTATTTACTATAATTGAAAAAAATACAATATATGATTCCAATACTTAACGAAGTAATTTAAAATTATTTTGATGCTTAGTAATACATAAGGACACTTCTCTTTTTATTTAATTGGTAATTTACTAAAAAGATACTTGAATAACACACAAAATTGGATAAAGGATTAACAGCAATATTTTACATTCTTTAAAGAACAATAATTGGTGGCTAAACAAGGATTTTTGATTTGCCTAGGGAAACAAATCCAATTTTTTTTGGTAACGTAACTACGTCCTTTTATGATTAAGCCGAATAATATTTTGGTAAATAAATGGTAGAGCTGTTTGCGTATATTACACCGATGGAGACTGGGAGGAGAAGAAAAACTTCTGCGGGTAGCAGTTTCCAAAGTCTGGACACTCTGGGGATGAAGGATTTTGCTCCGGGAAGTTCGGGGCCTCTCTAGTTGAACTGTAAAATGATGCATAAAAGTTGCACTACCTGTTGCTCTGTTGGGAGGTACCAGAGGGGGAATTATACTGGCAACTCCTCTGAGCAGAAGCCGTGAAAATACCTATAGGAGAGTGACAGATCGCCTACAGCTCGACGCGACGGTGGGCAAGAGGAGGAAGCCATTCTGTAAGCGTGCGATCCTTAATAAGACTTACTGGGAATCAAAAATGGTACATTTGGCGAAGCCAGCCAAAAGGTAGTTTTTTCGTTATAATTTTGGCAAACCTGAAAAATTTAGGTTGGCGAGACTACACAAATATACAAAATACCACTCGAGGTATTAAAGAACTATTAATTTTTGCAAAAATATAAACCAGCAACAAGATAAAAACGCCTATTTTAATCCGACTTAAAAAAAAATCGACACGTATGTACTCCTTATTACAAAAAAATATCCCAGTTCTTACTTTAAACTACAAATTACGAAATAAAAAGGTAATTAAAAAAATTAAATCGCCAAAAAAATCTAACCTAAAAATATAAAATGATATTTTTTATAAATCCACGAAATTAACCAACAAAAAAGAAATTAAAAGTAATTTTTCCACCTCTAAAGAAAAAGACAAACTATTTGCCCAACAGTTTCCTGCCCTTGATCTTCTCGTTAATCTTTCTCTTCCAACAGTTGCTCCTGCTCCTCATAAAATGTCCGAATTATTTTTAAAGTCAAACAGAACAGGCGTATTCTTTCTTCTCTTAATACCAAAAAATCTTCTGGGCCAAATGGCATACCAGCAATCGTTTAAAAAATGTGCTTTTTGTTGCTCATCTTAACTTTCGCTTCTTTCAAATCCTACGACTCGGGCATTTTCTGGAGAGCTGGAAAACTGCACGTGTTCCCAAAAAAATGCAAGCTACAGACTTATATCTCTTCTTTCCGTCGTTTGTCGGTAATGGAAAAATTCATTAATTCCCGAATCTTAAAGTATTTGGAAACACACAAAATTTTACATGACACACAGTATGGATTCCGCCACAGAAGATCCACAACTGATCTTCTTTTGTTTGTCTTACACAACTGAAACAAGCCCCTTGAGTGTTGGTAAATCCCAGGTCGTTGCTCCTGACATATCCAAAGCTTTTGATCAGGTCTAGCATGATGGGTTTCTTAATAAACTTCCTCCTTGGCTCTATTATCCAGTTTCCTTTTTAATCGATGTATATCAGTTATTGTAGATGGTCATTCTTTTAGCTTTTACCAAATTAATGCTGGGGTGCCCCTAAGCTGGCACCAACTCTGTTTCTTTTTCACATCAACCATCTTCCCTATTCCACAATCAATCCTATTCATAGTTCTGCGGATGATAGTACCCTCCACTCTAGTATTCAATTTCTTAAGCCACCATGTAATTCTGATTTGGAAAACAAGCGCAAGTCAATGCAGATATCTCTTTCACAAGACCTTAAACTAATCTTGAATTGGACGTCTCTAGTGTATATATAAAAAATAATATTTCATAACTTTAAGTCACTTTTTTCTTATTTTTTTTAATTACCCATTTATCCTTTTAGAAAGTTTCTTTCTTTCTACTGTTTCTATGCAAATTGCGATGTTTATTATTAACATATTATATTTTTTTGATATAATTTTAAGAATTTTGAAATAGATACTCTTATTCTCTTATAGGTGGACATGACTCCAGGAACTTCACAACTCTTCCGCACGACTTACCTCTACACACAGGCTTCTCTGGATGTATATATGATATCGAAGTAAAGATCGGCACTATAATTCTTCCTCTTCAGGGAGCTCTAAAGGCATTTGGTAGAGCAGTTGGTCAATGTGGAACTACGGAATGCTATGAGAGAAGCTGTCAGAATAACGGTGCCTGCTTGCATCATGGAAGCACGTTTATGTAAGGAAAAGACATATCTCGAAAACGTTTCGTTTTTGAGATATCCATTATCAAACTTGAAAATTGAACACATTCTCACTATTCCTCTCTCTTTCTGCACACAATGTTTGATTTTTACACTAAATTGGCACACATAGTGTAAAAATCCAGAAGTATGTGCAAAAAGAAGGGGATTAGTTTGATTTTCAAGTTTGATGATGGATATCTCGAAAACAAAACCTTTTTTACTAAATTCGTGATAATTCGTGATAAGCGCCCCAGAGAACTCCCGTATACCAAAAATGGCGGTGATGCCACTTTCGAGAAAATTTACCCTTTTATTTAAATGACTCTTTTTGAAAAGTAAGTCAAATATCTTATAACAGATTTTTTTTTAATTAAATGTTAATAATTTTTGGGATAAAGCAGCTAAAAATACAACTTTTTTCGTCGTATGCTGCTTCGATCACGAGGTAAAAATAAAAACCATACTATTGGATATTCATTGATCACAGAAAAACATGCAATAAATTGGTTTTAATTTTTTATCTATTGTAAACAAAGCAACATACTATGAAAATTCAAGAGACAAAAAGTTGTATTTTTAGTTGCTCCATCTAAAAAAATGTTGAAATATAATTAATCAGTGACATATGTTTGTAAGACTATAGATTTATGACTACAAACAGCAATATATCCAAATTAAAAAAAAAACCCAAAAAAATTTAAATTATTTTTTATCACTGTTATTTAGAACAAAACTTACCACCCTGTTTCTTGAAAACAATACACTTCCGGATCCATGTTTATGGAAACTTTTTTTTTAAATAACCTGTGAAATCACCCCCTAAATACAATGTATCCGCGGATGGAGTGCACAAGAGAGAAAAAATCTTTATTATTCATTTTACGACAAAAAGTCATTCTCTATAAAAAGTTCTGCTTGCCGTAAAAATGAAGTTACAATATTTAAATTTTGAATAAGACGGGGTTAGGAAAATAGGAAAACATAAAAATGCTTTTGGAGGAAACTACTATTATTTATTATTTTAAACAAAAATTTTATAAAGCATGTTTATAAACTTACATAGAGTCTAAATACAAATTAATAAATAAAAAATCGAACATTTAAAATTATTTTACATGGGCGAAATCCATTATACCGCCTGACCTTATAATACCAGACTTCTTTTAATGGGGTAAAAGGGTGCATACAAGAAGCAATAGATGAACTAAATATGCCACGAAAAATTCAAAAAGTCTACCATAAATTTATTAAGTTAGAGGAGAAGTGTGTCGAGGTAGGAGGTAGCTATGTAGAATAATTTTAAATTTTCGATTTTTTATTTCTAAATTTGTATTAAAACTTTATGCTAGTTTATTAACAATGCTTTATAGAATTTGTGTTTAAAATAATAAAAAATAGTAGTTCCCTCTTAAAGCATTTTCATGTTTTCCTATTTTTTTAATGCCCTGTACGTCTTATTTAAAATTTAAATATTGTAACTTTATTTTGTCGACAAGCAGCAATTTTTATAAAGAATGACTTTTTGTCGTAAAATGAATAATAAAGATTTTTTCTCTCTTGCACTCTATCCGCGGACACATTGTATAGCCGCGTCTTTTTAAACACCCTGTATAATGGATTACTTACGTTAAGTGACTCATGTATTTTAAATATTACATTTAACCTAAAAAACCACCGAAAAAACAGGGTTTTGGCAACTTTTAATATGTTTTAGGTGTTTATGCCAAGACAATTGGTACGGTCCACTGTGTTCATCAAAAAACAATATGTGCGATGCAAATTTCACCAAGTGTTCAGAAAATTCCAGATGTGTTCCATTACTAACTACATATGAATGTGATTGTTCTTTGGGAAAAGTAGGCCAATATTGCGAAAAAGGTAAAAGAGAAAGACTGTTACAGTAGTCTAAAATTCTTAAAAGTCTTACATAAAATTTATACGAAACTAGGAATTTTGAAAACTCCCAAAATATTTTTTAAGTTACGCATAATAAAACTATTTAAATTTCTTTAAAAATAATATCATTTGTATTTCAAAATTTTTATTTATTTTTTAATTTTATGTTCAACATTCTATACGTGCGAGTATTAAATTCAAAACCGTTTTTTCATATTTAGCTATTATCTCTTTGAATATTATCATGTTATTTAGAACTTAAAAAAAACGCCACAAATGTAAGAATCTAAAGGTTCTTCAATAATAATAATAATGTAAAAAAATAAATAAAATCATCTACTTCACATTTACCAAATCCGCCACTATAAATATTTATTTTTTTACTTAAATACTTAAATTTTTTAAGCATTTCAAAAGCTAATAATACTCTGTATGTTTCAACTTTAATAGTTAAAATATAAAAATATGTATTAAAATTGTTTTCTTAATTTATATTTTCCAAATATTTAATACTTCTCAATACCAAAATCATGTTTTATTGTAGAAGAAAATATAACTGACATAAGCTTCACAGGAGTCAGATCTTTTTTGTCAACGCATCCTTTAGAGATTGATAGCTCTAAGTTAAATATTGAAATGGAAATTCGGATTTTAAAGGATACAGGCATAATCTTATTTATTGGCAAAAAAGATGCTAGTTTTATCTGCTTAAGTCTACAAAATGGATTATTGGAGCTAAAAGTGCATTCAAGTAGGTAATAATTAATTTATTCTTCATATTTTCCTTTAATAAGTTATTACTCACTTTTCTATAGAAAGAGATAAATACAAAATTAAATTTGTAAAATACATAAGAATTTGTTTAATATCCTTATGGTTTTAAATATAGGAATGATTTAATTTTAAGTTACCTTGTTCGTATGCAGAGGATTATTTTTTTTTAAATTTAAAAGCAAAGAAAAGTATTGATCATTTTGTCTACAAATCTGTCAAATTATTTAAATACTAAAATGATTATAAAAGATTAATCTATATAACATTTTTTTTTTGTTTTTAATGCTTGTCCAATAAATTTTAACGTTTTATTTAATACCTAATTTAACTTTGAAATGTTTTCTAAAGTTTTTCAAATAACCACCCAGATATCTTAACGTTACTATGTTTCAAACTAAAAGAGATACTCTTTTGGATTACAAGCATTGCTTTTCTACTAATTTTTTATTGTAGGCAAAACTAGAACAAGTATAAAAGATCCAATAACTGTTATAAGTAATAAGCTTCTTTTAAAGGGTGTTTGGCATAAGGTTCAACTTGGTATCTTTGGAAGAAAGGTGTATCTTTACGTGGACCACGTGATTAATATGGGTATCTTAGATCACGGATTTATGTTAAGTTTACCCAAAGAAAGCATCTATTTAGGTAAGAGAAATAAACTAGAAAAATCAACCTTTGAAATAATATTTTTTTAGATTTTTTTCTTTGACATTACTCAAAACATGATTATTTTATTAGAGGTTTTAAAACCTTACATTTTAAAATAGTTTAAATGCTTATTTACACTGCTAATAAAAAATCATGGAACCTTTACATTAAATGGAACCTTTTACATTAAATTTCTCACCAATTTAATAAAATTTAAATTAAAAAACTTTTTAAGTTGTTACATTTTAAAGTTGCATCTAACGTTTTCTCCGGCATGGTAAAGTATTATGGGGGATCCATTCTTTTATAATCTTCGTTTATTTATTGTTTATTTATGAGTTTACTTTTCCTTATTGTGGAAAAGGAATAAAAGTGATAAAGCGCAAAAAAAATGTATTTAATAAATTATTAATGTTTAAAGTTTTACCCATACTTTAAACACATTTGCACTGCATTGGGTCTTAAAACAAAAATATTTAACTTTTACATTACTACATCGTATATACATTTTTTAATCCTTCTTTTTCCTACTATTTTTTAAGTTTCAAACTTAGGATAGAATCTTACGCTTATTTAAAAGATTATTTTATCAAAAATTTAAGTAAGTAATGCTCAGTAATATTTTTTAAATGCGATAGTGCATAAATTATTCTAAACTAATCAAGAAAAGACTTTATACATCGCAATTACCCTTTTAATACGGACGATTTCTACAATATATTTTTAGGTGGTCTCAAAGATATGTCTCATCTACCAACTGTTGCCACTTCCAATAATCTCCCTATGCCCTTTACCGGTTGTTTACGACATTTATCCATCGATGAAAAGCAAATTCTTCTAATACCGGAAAATATTGCAGATTCTAGAAATGTAATTGATTGTGATGGAACGCCGTGTGGGGGTGAAAGTTGCTTAAATGGCGGAACATGCTGGTAAAAATTATGAATAATCTAATAAGCATAAACCTAATAAAATTATAACATTTTTATTGGTAATCCTAATAGGAGAATAATGTTATTTAATTGCTATAATCAAAATTATAAATAGGTAATTAATTTTAGGTGTTTGTTGTTCGGAAATAGTTTATACTATTTTACACTTTTTGTACAAACCTAGTCCTAAAATATAGCTCTGGTTAGATCGCTTTGCGTAAGAAAGATGTAAACTAGTGTAAGCTGTTTTTAAATATTAAACAGACCTTTTATATGCATTAATATTTTAGGTTAGATTCATTTTTGAATCCGCACTGCTCCTGTAAAGAACCCTACTATGGAGAAAAATGTGAGTTTATTCCCAAATGTACTGAAAAACCCTGTAAAAATGGAAAATGTCATAACTCAACATGTTCCTGTGATATCGGATTTGATGGGGGATTTTGTGAAACGGAGATAGAAGTTAGTATTACTTAAGGATGCTGTTTCGTTCCGCCTTATCTATTTTAATCTGATTTTTGTATTTATTAAACACTTGCAAAATTAAACTTACCTTTCTAATTCTTTAGTTTTCCTAAAGCATTAACCAATTATTATTTTACCACTTTATTTGAGTATAGATTATTTTTATTAACAATATTATTCTAATAAAGTTATTTTGACGTTTCTCTCAGAGCTTAAAGCTTTTTCAAAAATGTGTATGGTGATGAAATTAAAATGGTGATGGCGGAAACAGTATGCAGTATATTATATGTATATTTAAGTACTGTTCTTATCCTTTTATTTAACAAATCTTAAATAAAATGGGTTTTTTGCTATACAGAATGTGTAAAAAGTCGCAGGTAACTCAATTAATTCGAAAATGGCGCACAATAGAAAAAAATCCTGATGGAAGTTGTAGGTCTTAATGAAAATCTATAAAACCGGGAGACTTGTAATTATAAAGAATGGCTTAAAAAGTCGTGGTAAATAAAATTTTGTTTTTTAAATGAAAAAAACCTTTTTCATATGGCAAACCCATTGGTTTAAAAAAATAATTTGATCGAATTGTGTAAGCTTTCACTAAATTATATGGGATTTCCGGGCTTATTTGCCGTGGTTGTTTCCTGAGTTTGTCTACTCTGCGGCGGACATTATCAAAAGTGCGAGGTGACATATCTCGCGGACTATCACAGTTGACTGGGACGGCGACTGTCGAAGCTTCTGGTTTTGTTAAGTTTTTAGTGGAAGGGGCTTTCTGTTCCGTTCCAACCAATGAGAAACGACTTTGATTTTCTGCCTTCATTTTTGGTGTTTGTGTATTTTCTAGTGCTGGTATCCAAGTTTTACTAAGATTAAGGCCCCCTTCTTTTTTATTAAAGTTGTTCTTATGTTTTTGAATCTTATTGCCTCTCTGTATATTCTTGGATAATAAATGGTTGTTCTATCTAGAGCTTGTGTCTTCAAAACTATTTTATTCTGATAACAGTTGGGACAATATTAAAAAGATTATTTTAAATGGTTTAATAAAAATTATATAATGGTTTGATAAAAAATTATTAACAATAAAACTAGGTATCTACCATTTACTTCTTATTCTAATAACGTACCTAACATGGAATATATAAACATAACTATAATATATAGATTTGTGAGGCAAAAAGCATAAAATATTTAGGAGTAATAATAGATACTAATTTAAAATGAAAGTTTCAAATTAAATTTATTTTTAAAAAAGAAAACTAAGACTATTACTAAAATTTAAATTTTTAAATACTGTATTAAAAACTAATCAATTAGACATTGTGTCTAAATGAATAGTGTTTAATTGTACTTTGCTTTAATATAAACTAATATAAATTATGAAATATTAGGTTGGGGAAGTGTTAACTTAAATCATCTAAAAAAATTTAGAAATATTACAAAAATGGTTTTTGTGAATTATTTATAATAAAGATTACTTTTATTCGTCAAAACAATGACATAAGGAAAGTAAAAAATGGACATTAAAAATTTTACTTTTATAATATCTTTATTTTATTTTTAAAAATAGGATATTATTAATTAAATAAACATCTTTATAATACAAGGTTTAAAATATATTACAACAAAAAATAAAATTAATAAATTAAAAGGTCAAAAAAACTTTCATGATTTAGGTTTATATTTGTATGATGTTTTACGAAAATTAAGAAAATCAATTAGTTTATTTACGCTCAATAAAAAATATTAAAAGTTGTTTAATAAATACAACCTACTAATTTAAATTTTCTTTAATATAGTTAAACATATTATTTGTTGATTTTTAAAAAATATTTAAAATATAAATTGTGTTTTTATTAATATTGTTATTATAACCTATTATTACTTATTATTATTATCATTTTTATTATTATTAATATATTTTATTATTTTCATATAAAATTAAAATTAAATTTTAAAAATATATAGATAAAAATTATTTTAAAATAATAATAATTTTATTATTTACTTCCTTAACTACAAGCAAGTCTTCGTGGCTTTATTAACTTTATTTTAATATTTTAAATATCATACATATACTGTAAAAAGTTAAAAAATAAACTTTGGTATTATTATTTTTAAGGTAAAGACGCCTGCCTTCACTGGTCGAAGTTACCTTATTGTTAACAAACTTGGAGATAAAAAAAGGAACATTAGAAATTTAGAAATTAAAAAATTGTACCTGAATTTTACCACTGCCAAAAATGATGGACTATTAGTATGGACAAAAAGAGTAAGTTTGTTTTTGTATTTGAATATAGAACTTTCCTCAATAATTAATGTAATTTTTTAATGTTTTAGGACAATCATTTTCTTGGTTTGGGGTTAGAAAAAGGATATTTAAAACTAGTCTACACACCTAATAAATACCGTAAACAAATCGTGGAGATTCCCCCTTACTACAAAGTGTCCGACGGATTGTGGCACAGTGTAGAATTAAGTTTAATGCCAGTTCTTTTAAAAATTGACGGAAAGGTTGTAGCACTATCAGGTAATTTACAAAAAGGGATATTAATATATAATCTTTCTCAAAGTTTATCGTTATGTCTTTTGACGGACCATACCCCAATAAACCTTTAACGATTTTATTACCTATTGTTATTGGGTAAACCCATTTGTTCATAAGGGTAGGGGTGGGCCAGGTATTTCTTGAGTATTAACCATTAGGCATATAAATATTTTGGCTAATATTTTAGTGCCAGTGTTGAATAACCGTTTTTGCTGTGCGTTTCGAAAAAGTTGTTTTACAAGAATATAACTATGTCGCGTCGAAATCATTTGTCATTAGATGCAAAACACGTTGTGAAAAATGTGTATGAAACTTTAATCAGTAGAGGTCTAATTAAACAAGAAGCTTTAATATCATCGATAAGGGATACTATTATTAGTGAAGAATTGAACAAAAGAAAAAAAACGTTGTGGTTTTCAATCTCACCGTATAGACAATAGTGATAAGGACCTAATAAGAAGGAAAATATATTGTCTTTATGAAAGCGGAGTTATTCCTACCTTGGATAAACTGAAAAAGAAGCTAGACGAAGACGAAATCAATATAAATATTAGGAGTGCCACCCTCCATAGAGTTGTTTGTAAAATGGGATTTAAATACTGCAAAATAGACAAAAGACAAGTAGTAATGGAATCGCACAAATTACGCACTTGGAGATTTAATTACCTTCAACAAATTAAAAGATATAGGTTAGAAAACAGATCCATAATTTACCTTGATGAAACATGGTTCGATACACACGACACAGTATCCAAAGGATGGGTTGATTCCAGTCAAAACTGTCAGACGAAAGCACCTTCAAATAAAGGAAAACGCATTACCATAATACACGCTGGTTCAGAAGACGGATTTGTCCCAAACTGCTTGCTGTTGTCTGCAAAAAATATTAAGGATTCTAGCTTGGATTATCATGAGGATACAAGTGCAGAACTTTTTGAAAACTGGTTTCAAAATTATCTTCTAAAAAATATTCCAAACAACAGTGTTATTGTCATGGATAACGCAAGCTCTCACAGCCGTCTGCTACACAAAGCAGCAGCTTTATCAAGTTCAAAAACTGAAATCCAGGAATATTTGTTAGAAAATGATATTTATTTTGAATTCAGTTACAAAAAAACGCAATTTTTGAGAGTCCTAAATTCATATGCAATTAAAAAACAATATGTATGTGATAATTTGGCTGAACAGGCTGGGCATACTCTCTTACGGCTTCCTCCGTATCACTGTATGTTTAACCCCATAGAGCATTTGTGGAACCAAGTAAAATTAGATCAGAGCAGAAAATGTTACACCTACTTTAAGTCCCAGTGTTATAAATTAAATAAAAAATGTAATTACTAACATACCAGTTGAGAGCTGGAAAAATTCACTACAGCACATTATAAAAATTACATTTCTATCCAAAACAACATAAATCCTATTGTAATTAATCTCAATGATGACTCTGATAGTGAAACAGAATTAGATTTAGATATTTAGATTAAAAATGTAATTATGTATAGATAATGCAGTTATAAATTTATTAAAACTTTGCATATATTTAATTTCTTAATGTAATTTTAAGATTATACTTAACTAAATAAACAATAAATTATAAATCTTTCTCTCCTTTAATACCTACCGATCCGCAGTTTTATTGCTGTCGGCAGGGGGGGGGGGGGGGGGGGGGGGGGGGGGGGGGGGGGGGGGGGGGGGGGGGGGGGGGGGGGGGGGGGGGAATGTAATTATGTATAGATAATCAGTTATAAATTTATTAAAACTTTGCATATTTTAATTTCTTAATTAATTTTAAGATTATACTTAACTAAATAAACAATAAATTATAAATCTTTCTTTCCTTTAATACCTACCGATCCGCAGTTTTATTGCTGTCGGCAGGTATAATCCATAAATGAAGGCAAGAGCTAACCCGGTATACTTTGAGACAGACTATACAATATTTTAGAATATTTTTCACCTCGTGTGGTATGAAAATGCAAACCCGTGCTGACAAACGAGGTCATAACTCATGCTTTTTGTTAAAAAAAATACGGGCTGCATAGTCAAATATTTGTAAATTTGATTAATATTATTCGTTCTCGGTTCTGAATAATTGTATGTCGCAGTAGACTTCTAATAAACACGATGTGGAAACAATGTGGAAAATTGTACGTGTATGTAGTTTTTTTTAGTTAATTCGTAAAAAGCTTTTAAAATCTGGCAAAGATATGGCCAAAAGGCCTAGTTTCCTAGTTATGCAGCTTCAAACATAATCGATGTTTTTTGACTGTTTTGCTCCATTTCAAAACTGCACTCTTTTAAAAATTGGATCGTACCGATTTTTAGGTCACTTTCCTTGTCAGATGATGGAAAATTCGGATTCAACAGTAAATTTTGCATAAGAATAAATGCTTCTTAAGCATCGCCTAATACCCCTTTTCTATTTTTTTGGTGTTAAAAGTGGTCATGAAAAAATGAACAAATTTAAACTGAGACGTGTGCTTTGCTCTTAGACATTATAACTATAACAAATTCCTTTTTTAGAACATAAAAAGGAACTGATTGGAAACGAAACAGTTTCAACCAATGGAGTTTTCTATATCGGAGGATTTCCGGACGATAAAAGTCTGGTAAAAGAAACGATGGGCATGTTTCCACATACCTTTGAAGGATGTATTGAAGCTTTCGGAGCTAACACGGAAAACATAATAACCGACTTTACACCGTTTGAGGGTTCAGATGTTCATGTTTGTAAAATTATTTAAATAATTGTTAGTTAAAAACTATTTTATTTTTGTTGCAAGATAAACTTTTTGATTTAATGTTAATTTACACCTTTTACGGCGGTTTGCACCACTGTGGTTTAAGCAGTTTTAAGCAATTCTTAACCTAAGTTGCATTGAGACGGTGCCAAATATTATGACAATAGTCACATTCAAAACGTCCCTTAGTTAAGAAAACAGAAAACCACAACGGTGCAATTGGCCATTAGATTACTTGTTATTATTGGTTTTTCAAAAAAATTGAAATTAAATAAGATATGAAATAATTCAAGAGAACATATGCATTTTCGGAAAGCGTGACTGTGTTCTCAACCTCTAACTCTCTTGGTTTATCCTTATGGCAGCATGAAAACAAGGTATGATAAACAGGCGTTTCAAAATTAGTTCGGTTTGAGCATGACGTCACCGAGAGAGTTGCCTCTATTAATTTTAAATGCAGTTTGTTACTTGTAAGTTAGCAAAAATTTTTAAATAATATAAAATACCATTCATTTGAAATATACAGGGTGCCCGAGTTAGGGTTGGCGACAGGAATGAAGAGTACTTTATTTTTAGTCAATAGTTAAAGGACTGTAAAAAACGTTGTCCAAAGTTCTTATTAATACAGAGAGTAAAAAAAGGGGGTCATTAGTGTCTTAGCTAGTTCGTCATTGCAGCTGAAAGTAATTCACGACACTTCCTTTAATAGTAATTTGAAGAATCTTACTTGATATTAAATCTTATAAAAATAAAATTAGAATATTGGTTAAACCAAACATGGTCTATTGGTTATACACCATGGTGGTAAGGCCTATACGCATACGCATCACTGGTATGGTGGACAAAAATGCGACAAAGAACTGCTGTTACAGAACTGGCCAAGGTACAGAGATTTGCTTGGTTAGCTATAAAAGGAGCATTTAAAACAACCCCAACAGCAGCCATGGATTTCTCTTAGACCTTCCACCACTTAACCTTATAGTGCTGGGAGAGGCAAGAATGAGCTACTTCCGACTGCAACAGAAACCAACTGGTGTCTACGCTAGTTTGGGACACAACAATATAAAAAGCCAGGTTGGCGGCAACATCCTGGACGAGAGAACAGACCAGATGATTCCCCAATACTCATTCCACAAAAACTTCGAGGTAAAAATTCCAGATCGAAGTGAATGGCAGCAACCCGATCTCCCCGGCACGGTTGGAGACATCATCTGGTATACGGATGGTTTCATAACCGAGCAGGGAACTGGAGCGGGCGTGTACAGTGAAATGAGGAATTCACAATTCTCCATTCCACTAGGAACACACAGTTCTGTATTTCAAACGGAAATAGGTGCTTTACTGCACTGTGCAAAAGAAAATAACAGGAGGGCTTATAAAAACAAGCGGATCTGCATAATAACAGACAGCCAAGCGTCACTAGGGGCACTAGTAAACCCCAAGGTAACGTCCAAGCTGACATGGGAATGCCAAAAAGAACTGGAAGTCCTGGGAGAACGCAACTGAGTAACTCTTTTGTGGGTACCAGGACATTCGGAGATAGAAGGCAACGAAAAAGCGAATGAGCTAGCGAGACAGGGATCATCCACACCATACTTCGGGCCAGAACCTGCCCTTGGAGTGACCAAAACCACAGCACGAGGACAAACCAGGAAATGGATCCGAAACAAACACGAAGAATACTGGGAAACCTCAGTAGAATAAGACATGGAAAAAGCTTTATAAGAGGCCCATCCAAAAGAACGAAGGAAAAACTACTCAGACAAAGTAGGAAAAGACTTCGCATAACAGTAGGGTTGCTAACAGGGCATGATAACCTAAGAGGACACCTACACAAGATAGGCTCATACAATGGGAACCCAAGTTGCATAATGTGCGATAAGGGGGAAGAAACAGCCTACCATATCCTGTGCGAATGTAAAGCAATAAATCACAAAAGACAGACATTATTTGGGCAACCGGAAATGAGCCCACAGGAATATATCAACCGACCAGTCTCGGGGTTAAACAGACTTGTAGAAGGAACAAGACTAATTAATGGGAGGATTGATATAAAAGACAATGGGAGATTAGGCACAAAAAGCCCATGAGGCTGCGCTGCCTCCGGTAGTTAATCAATACGGCTCCCAGGGAAGAAGAAGAAGACCTGATGGTTTAATAATTATGTCTAAAAAACTTGGTTTCATTGGAGTTCTTTGGGAGCCAATATCTCGGAAGAGAAGGCCTATGTGACACCCTGGTTTAATATCATTTTAAAAGAAAAATTTTAAAATAATTATGTTAAGAAATATTGCATTTCTTAGTTAGTCACAGAACAAAATTTAAACACTAAGCAACCACTAAACTGGATTTAAAATGAAATACGAACAAAAAACTTTGTTTACTCTCTCGCATACGTCAGCAAATATGCCCAATATCATACCTTATATTCATTGTGTCATGGTTTATCCTAGTCTGTCTTATCTATACCCAAGGGTGGTAAACTTAACAAGGAGTGCTTGATTTATACTATTTGTCCGCAGATAAGGTTATGTTTGTGACGTCACCGGATTGCCCAAAATGTAGATTTATTTTATTAATTTTTGTTAAATATTCAACTTTTAAAAACTAATTTTGAATTACACCTACTATTAGATCCGTATTGTATACCACTTGATAAAATTAAAACTTTATACTACTTGTAAACAAAACAATAGGGCAAACGGATTACGTCACAAATATCGAATTGACATTTAAATCGTCGTATATGGGCTTAAATGGGTATTTAACTATATAAAGCGATAAGTTTATGATATACAGGGTGCGCCAAAAAGTCATGGCAGATCAAGATTGCATTTTTTTAATAAAACAATCTGTACAGCAATTGATATTTAAATTCTACTGCTGAGCGTAACACTGCACAATAGAGCGGCATCCGCCCTTTTAAAAAATCTCTTACATTTATGTGTCGGACAATTCTGATGAAATTATTTAAGATTACTATTAAAATTTACCTAAAAAATAAGGTAAAAAAACAGTACAGTTTTACAAGTAAGTGATTTTTGTTAATTAAATATCTTTTAAAAAGGGGAGCCGTACTTACAGCTTAAACAGAACAGGATAGACCTAAAGTAGGGAGTTTGTAAAAGGGACAGGTAATCTCATTTTGTTAAAATTATTACCACGTAACTGGAAGAGTATTGGTATTGTCTTCTACGGCACAACGCAACCTTAGAAAAATGTATGTCGAATTACGGAAAACAATGTCCCAACGATTTGCCCATAAAAACAACAACACAAAGGACAACACTGCTTTATAGTGAAGCGACTGATTGCAGAACATTTTGATACTAGTAGGAGGGACGAGATATTGTTGTTTGGCGTCACCGTGTCGATTTTGTTTGTTTTAGATTGCAGTTTAGCGCCACCGTCTCGTTATTAGTTCTAGTTAGTAGTAACCCGTTAGTTCTGGTTACTACTAACCAGGTACTAACAGAACTAGAATTAGAATCAACTAATTAGAACTAACCAAAAAGAAGTGGCACTTATCGGCCAACGTAAATAAAAATACATCTAATACAAAATCTTACTAGCTGTTTTTTTTTGTGTATTTAAAATAATAAAATAGGGAAACAGAACACCTGAATTTGATTTTTATAGAAGATATTGACCCTTATAATGTGAAAATTTTTCGTAACAAAATCTATTGCCTTTAGACGCTTTAATATTGAGCACGTGGTTTCCCAACGCAGGAGAGAATATCGACTCTTTTATGAGCAAATCGTTAAAACATTGTCTTCCGTGATTCGGCATACATTTTTCTAAGGTAGGGTCGTGCCATAGCAGCAAATGCCAACACGCCAACTGGAAGTGTATGAATTTTGTTAAGGCACTGTACAAACTGCCATAGTACTTTTAAGAATACGAGTGTCTAGTCAAAACTTCTAGTCATTTTTTTATATTTTCACAATGTACTCTTAGAAAGGATACGTATTAGATGTTAAAAAATGTAATTTGTCTATTAAAATAAAAGTTTGTAAAAGAATTGAAGATAGCTTGAAAAATCTAAAGACCTCTTTATGTTATTTTCGACATTTAATTTTCGATATATAAAAAAATTACCAATTATTACGCATTTCTACAAATTTTTAACTGATTGATAACCTAATTACAACAGGTTTGCTTTTAATTTATATTTGATATACTTACCATATCCGTATTTTTATTAATAAGTCTGTTTGTTATGACATATGTTATTTTTCTAGGTTAAGTTTTTTTAATATAACTTCCAAACTAAGCAAAATAAATTAAAATGACAATTTTTTATTTAGGGGCCCGACTCAAACAACTTATTGTTTTTATACTGTATACTGTTCTATTATCGCAAATTATCGCCTTACTAACGGTTGCGCGAAAATAAATCGAGCAACCGTTTCGCAAGAATTACTCCCGAAGTCCCTATTTCGAGCAAATAATTTCTAAAAAGCGAGACAATTCGCAAGATAGAGGCGAAACAAGTTGAGCCATCAGTTTGCGCGAGACGAGGCGAATGCAGTCCTCCTGGTTCATTTCGAAGCTTCAAATACGTGTATATTTACACGAAGAGAAACAAACAACGGGAAACCCTTTAATTAACACCCAAAAACTGACTAGCCATCCACTCACCTCGAAACGTCCTCGCGCAAACGGTTTCGGGATAGGCGCTAGGTATTCACAACGCGGGACTGCCGGTATAGTTTTTGAGCAGTGAAAACCCAGAATTCTACATTTTTAAAGATAACAACTTAACATGGACAATTTATTTCTTGTCCGTAAACTAAATATGTTCAGTTGTCATGAGGTATTATCTGTTTTGTCCTTTGGCTTTCAGAAATGTAATGATTTATTAGTAATTAATATTTTCCAAATTCTGTACTCTAGCTCTAAAAAAAATTAAAATATTGTTCCGTAACACATCGTATAAAAACACGGATCGTCGTTTTACACCTTTTTATTAGCAATCAGCTTAACAATGAAACGTAGCTATGGAACCTAACTTGCCAACTGTTTAGTTGTCAGTGACTTTAAATGGACAGCTCGACATTCGATTTAATACTGAAAACTTTTGCGAAGGCCATTGCCTTTTATACTAACGCGGAAAAGAAAGAAAAAGTTTAGAATTACCTGCAATTTTTTTTAATACAGCATGCAACAAAAGTTTAAAATAAATGGTACTCTATCGTTTTTAAGACTCTTCACAATAGTCGTCGGAATGGGGAAAAGCTAATATAATTTATTTATGTAAATTATTTAACCAAATTAAATGATCCTAACTAGTGGGGTACGGGTTATCGTTGCGCTTCCTCTCTATAAGTAGTTGCAGACAAACTCTGCTGTCTGCTAAAGATGAACTGAATATATAGGTGCAAATAAATATTTTTATGGACATCCTGTAAAAAGACTATAGCTATTTATGACACAAAGGGCAGAGTAACTGTACCCAAGTTTTTATTTTAACAGATAATATACAATTAAATAATACACAAAATGTGGTGCAATACGCCAATGGGGCGTATCAGGTAATCAAGTCAAATATTTTCAAATACCTAAGTCGTACGACGTTGCTGTTTTGAAAAATCTAAAGTAAAAGAATATTTTGACCTTGACAAGTTTTTGGTAAATCAAACTTAAGTATAAATTTTAATTACACAAATTAAATTGACCTAATTTGTTTTAATTTAACAAAAGCAAATGAAATATTAAGGATCGATATTACTTTAAATAAGCACTGATAGCTTAAGAATTAATTCAGAAATATGAAATTTTAAATTTTTGCAAATAAATTTGTCCACTTCTTAGAAAATTGAAACATAAACTTACAAGCTACAGACAATATTAGATGTTTAGATTCTCATTAATCGGGCTCAAATTCGCAAAATTATGTGCAAGAAAGAATCACAAAATTCTTCCCTTAATTTTGGCGCAAATATACACTTGACTTTGGTAAAAAAAAAATTTTATTTCACTCAAAAACCGAATCACCTTCCCGACTGCGAAGTCCATACGGCGTAAAGATAAACACAAGAGAAAAGTCAAATTTTTTAAAATAAAAATTCGAATTTATAAACATTTTTTGGGACACCCCGTATCACTTGTCACTCCTGTGAAACTTGGTTTAATTTATTTAAAAATTGTTCTATCAAAAACGTAATTGTAGAGTCACTAATTTACTTAATTACTTTATCAAGAAAAATTGTTTTTAACTACCGCAAATTATGTCTAAGTGCGAGTTCTCTGTTATACGACTTGTTCAAGAAAACGTATCAAAAAGTTGAAATATTACCACTTCAAACTGAAGCTTTCACTTCTACAGTTTTTTAAGTCACTTTCATTAAACACTTTATTACTGATTACCTTTGAACTTTACGTAGAATATGTCACGTTACAATTGACACAGAAAATTTTTTCGAATAGCCCAACTAGCTTAGAAATTGTACACTTTTGTACGAAAACTTGTTATGATATTAACTGTTTTATCAGATATGTGTTAACCAAATTTGTTTGTTGGTCAACAACACAGAGAAGGTTTGCTTTTTGCCGCTCATAGACTAATATATTTTTGCCGCCCTAATATGTCAATATTTTTTGGATATCAGAACTAAACATTTAGCATTAACAGAATCTAAACTACACTAGTAATTCCTAATAAAATTAAATAAACAAATTTAATAAAAGTAAAACATACAGATAATTAAATAACAATTCTTTAAAACAAACAAATTTCATAATATAATATAATGTAAATTTGCAGCCCATAATATTGGCCGCCCTCTAGGCTTCAACCTACTCAGCCCTTGCATAAATCCACCCCTGAAAACTGTATTAATTTTCTATCAAAAACTTAGAGAACATTTTGGTAATTATTTCCAAAATAAAAGAAAATTTTAAGTGTATCATATCAAAAGAAAAGAACTCTTCAGACAGCGAGTTTCCTTGATCACTCTGACTGACTTACTGAATCCCAAGGAAGTTTAAAGGTGTATGGAAGCCCAATACTGTAGAACAAAATTGTCCAGGCGTGCAGGGCAGCGGATTTGGCGCAATGAATAGTAGGTCGGGGCCGGATTTCCATAATTTTTGTTACTATCTAAAAAAATTGACATCGTCAAATGTCAAATTCCAACCTTCACTGTTTTTTATTTTTGCAAAAAATTGTTGGTTATTAAAGGATACTACTATAGAATATTTAAATTATTGTATATATTAGATTTTATATCATCTGATATAATATGGAAAGAATAGATGGCGCCACTTTACTGCCTTTTATTTAAATGGTCGATATTTTTGGAAGTTTTGTATTTTTACCAAAAATCTTTGTAAATGAAAAAAAACACGATTTTTTAAAAAAAATTTTAAAACATTGTATGATAGTATTATGCACTTATCACCAATTTTGTGATAAAAGAAGGGCAAGATAGTGTAAATGGGGTTTAATCTAATCCTAAGATTCTGGTTGTACATTAAAAAGTGAAAATTTTTATAACTGCTTTTTAGGATATACTTTTTACTAATAACAAACATTCATGAGACAGAATAACAGTGGTTAAAAATGTTTAGTAACCTTTTTGGGACCTGAGTATCCATTGTAACAGTATCCGTTAAATATTATGTGTGTACAGTATGTCGAGCTTAAAAAGTTGATAATGCAAGATTAAGAAACCAAAATCTATTTATTTTAAACAAATGGTATTTTCTCGAAAGTTGCCTCCTCTTCGATTTTGATCAAATTTTGGTACAGGGGTTTTTTAGGCGCTGGGTTACAAACGGGAAAAAAAATCTTTTTGGCAAAGTTTTGTTTCGAGATCTTCATCATCAAAGTTGAAAATTAAACTAACCTCATTTTCATATATTTCCTTCTTTGTAAAATTCTTGATTTTTTATAAAGGCACGATATTTTATAAACACCTTTTAAAACCTTGTATTTTTTTTTTTATTTTACATCTTTTTTCCATTAAATTGCGAACTTTTAAGTTCAAAGGCAGCAAGCCATATTTGTTTAAAAAAAAAGTGTAAAAAAAGGGTTTAAAAAAAACATAAAAAAAATTTTTAAAAGGTGTTTTGAAATATTGTGCCAATTTAGTGTAAAAATCAAAAATTTTTTGCAAAAAAAGGAGGAATAGTGTAAATAAGGTTAGTTTGATTTACAATTTTTATGATGAAAATTTAAAACAAAACTTGCGTTTTTTTTTGTTTTTAATCAGGCCCCAAAAACCCTACCAAAATTTTACTCCCCTTTTATTCAATTAGAGGGACCTGTATATATTAAAATTTGCCTGGTCTGCCCAGTAATCAATAATTTTGTTTCCCTTTAAAAAAATACTAAATATTAAATGAAATAAAAATACCTAAATGGAAAAAATTTTTTCTTTTTTAATCCACAGAAATACACAAACATTGTGGAAACCATCTAAAAGATAGTTAAGATTGCCTTACTTTTCACTAATATTTCCTATGAAATTTTCATTTTCTATTATTCATAATTGATATATTATTATTTATTCGGTTACCTAACGTTACGTCTTATAAGAAGCACCTAATTTAAATATAAAAATACTTACCTAAAGTTAAAAGGCGGATTTGCAAGACAAAACCATACAACCTCTACCTAGTCATTTTGTTACGATATTATAAGTAACAAAACAATAAACACAAAATTAAAGTCACAATTTAATAAACACTAATCACTAAAATTCGCGAAATTCATTAAACTAATAGATGGCGCCAAGCTTCATCAGCTGATTCACAAAGAAGGAAAACATTTCAAATTTTACTTAACAGTTTATGGAACAAGTGCGTGTTTGCTAGTTTATTTTATTTGTTTAATTGGTTTTATAGCATTTATCTATTATTTCAGTTTCTTTAGATTTTTTTTACATTTTGCCATTTTAAAATGCCTAAGATAGTGGTATCTTTAGCAGATATTTTAGAATATGTGGGTACTAGATCGCGGCCGCTCATCGAAGGCGAAGCTGTTTATAAAGCTAATCATATAGTTTCATGTTTGTTGGAAAGTGTTACTTCCAGAAAAGTATTATCCTTTTGTGTTCAGACGTCTGCTATAAAAATGATATCCTGTGGACGAACAGGCAAGTTTCTAGAGGGTACCGCTCCTTTTTTGAGAATTTTTTTCTTCTTATTCCGTGATCCTAAAACAATCAATCTATTAAACATATCCAGCTGAAATTAAATTAAATAAGTTGCAGGTAAACTGTAACATGGTGTTCAATGATCATTTTCATCAGAAATATTTAAACCATTATTGGCAAGCACTTTTTTAAAATAACTTTCCTTACCAGGAGTAAAATCAGATTCCATGAAGTGGGCACTGCAGGTGTCATACATTTGGAAATTGGCTTTCCAATTTTTAAAACATTTTGCCAAACAGTTTTTAACTTATTGTCCTTTGGGAAGAAAATTGAAACACCTTCACCCATGCAATTTCGGCACTGGGGCACTGAACAATAGCGTTTCGTCTTGCTCGACATTATTAAAACAATTAAAAAGTTAAAGAAATGGGTAAAGCACAAACACACGAAAGAAAAGGTAAAAGTTTTTGTGAATAAATATCGATTAAAACAACGTGATTTAATGGCGATTCCAATTTTTTCCTTCAATGAGTAACTGCGTTATACAATCATAGATGGCGTAAGTATCGTGAATTTCGCGAATAAGAAGGTTTTGACTAATCCAAAACGGTAATCCGGCTCTCATAAATTATAATTTGTTGGTTAACTTCACACTGATTTATCAGTGTGTAAGTAGGCAACACCAGAGTTTATTAATCTAAAGGGGTTATGACATCCACCATATTGAAAAACTCTCTTGTGTGACGTCAAGAAGGGTCCATTTCGGCCATGTTGGATTTTATGCCGACAGTGGCGTAGAATTGAGGTGGAAACGAAAAACTGCTTTTTATACCGACGAACAAAATTTATATTTCAAAATATAAATGTAATTCGAAATTAAAATTAAAAAGCGACAACGCGACGATGGCGTACCTTTTCAATGGTATCTACTACATTAAATATTTTAAAAATGAGAAAAAAATTAAAATGTAGAATATACTGATGATCGCTAATTTGTTATAATTATGAGTAATTACTCTATTTTTAAACACACGATATTGAATTATTAACACCTTTTTTTTTTCTTTAATAATACCCACCTATATTACGACGTTTATAAAATTTTATGATCAAGTAAAGAAGTTTGGGGACTTTAATTATTTTATCTTGAACAGTCCGCGAAGGCTGAGGCCTAGTATGAACGCCCTGTGGGTGGCTGAAGTGTGGTAAGAGGAGTATATTCACAAGAGACTTAAATTCTGCAGGCAGGTTCCATAGTCTTGACACTCTAGGGATGAAGGAACGAAGAAAGCGGGAAGTCTGGGCCTCTGTAGCCGAACTATTAAAAAGATTTCATAAAAGTTGCACTACGTGTTGCTCTGTTGGGAGCCGCCAGAAAAGGAATTATACTGGCCAACTCGTCTAAGCAGAAGCCACTTAGAAGAAAGACAGGAAGAAGCTTTTTCTGTAAGTGCAGGATCAGAAATGGGCTTTTACAAGCTATCTTGAAGATCTTTGTAAGATTACAAAATATCCAACTCCAAATCAGATACTGGAAGCCATAGAAAAATTAACTTTTTTTTAGGAATTTAAGTGACGGTGTTTTTGTATTACTTCATAAATATATAAACTTGTCTATTAATCCTTAATTTATTTTTATTTTTAAAACTAATTATGTTACTTTTAAAACTAAGGCTTATTTACTTACGGACCATTTTTCCACTTTGGCAATAAAATGAATTATTTTATGTAAAAAAATGTGAATACAGGTTTATTGCCAAAAAAACTAAACTTTATTTGTTTCACAACTACAACACTACAATACATTTACTAATTGCAACAATTAAATAAAATACAACTGAAATTTTTACATTTTGGAATGGAGGAAAAGAACACAGTATTTAGTGGTATTATTTAATAATATTTTGTGGTATACTACATTTCATATTTTAAAACATACAAATCATTTAATCATTACACTCATGTTTCACCGACTACTGAACTCGGAACTTCCGGCCGCCCAGCGAACCGGATGCCGGAAGTCCGGCGCCGAACTCTATGTCTTTTTTCCTCAAAAAATAAAAAAATAAATATTAATCGGTGCTACTTACATTTCAATGTCAATAAAAGATAATAAAGTACTCAAGGAATTAAATATTGTAAACTAAGAGTTTTCTTACAAAGACAATTGACAGGCAAAGTATTCAATAGAGTAATATAGCATGTCATATATTATGGCAACCCCATTAAAGCCATTACTACAAAAAATTCTAAAAAATGTATAAAAATCACCAAAAATTCGTTAATTTATAATGAATTTTATAAAGTTCATAAACAATTTTGTAGAATAGTTTCCTTATATAGCCTACAAGATTCTTAAAAATCCTTATTTGCCAATTGGGGATTGCTATTGGCGAGCAACATATAAACCAATAGAACTGCTTGGGCTTAGCTGGGATTCCCCCATAAACCAATAAAATGAGAAATTTTGTCTGAAAACAAATATAGAAATGTGGAGCATTATCAACAGTTTTTTCTTAAAATATCACCTAATTTGATACTTTAAATATGTTATATTTAAACTGTTTTTTAATTAATATGTGTTAGTAATAATAACTAAAAAATTAATAATGGCAAGGAATAAAAGTAAAGTGTGGGCTTTCTTCAAATATGTGAAGACAATAAGTGTTTCTGTCAAGTGCAAGAAAAGAATAAGTTTTCTTGTGAGGTGAAGGAAAATGTGCTTCGAATTCCTCTATTAATTAGGCATCTAAAAATATCTCATACAAGTGATTACAATACCCATTTTATAACAAAGATGAGTGTAATAAAACCAGGCATGGTAAAAGTATCACTCTGGAACCTGTGACTCGGCAACCCATTTACAGGAATTCACAAGTTCGCACAAGAAGGCACAGCAAATTCATTAAGGCAAACTAGCAGAAATGATTTGCCTAGATAATCAACCTTATTAAATCGTAGAAAATGCTGGATTTTCTATATAAAAATATGTGAAAAATTAAAAAAAAATCTTCAAACAAAAAAAAAAAGATTTATGGCTATCTCTGACATCTGATATTTGGACCTGCACAAATACTGACGATTGGAAAAAGGAAAATATTATATTGAATTGTGATTCATTTCCAGGTAGTCACAAAGGAGTAGCGATTGCTAACAAAATTTTAAGGTTAGTAAACACTTGGGACATGAAGATAGAAAATACTTATTTAATGATACGAGACAGTGGTGCCAATATGATTAAGGGCTGTAAAGATGCCAATATAGGTAGTGAAAGTTGCTTCATACATACTTTGCAATTAGTAGTCATGGATAGCATTAAAAGTCAACGGGCTGTATCAGATTTGATTGCAGTTGCAAAACGAATAGCTACCCACTTTGGACATTTTTCTCTAGCTTGCGACAAGTTGAAAAAATTCAAGAGAAGCATGGTTTTTCAGTAAAAAAAGTTATGCAAGATGTACCAACTAGATGGAACTCTACATTCTATATGCTGGAAAGATTGTAAGAGTTGAAAAGATCCATCATCATTTATTGTGCTGAACAAGAAAATCTTGGCTTTAACAGTTTAACCAGCTACCAGTGGAAATTACTAAACTCCGCTGTAAGACTTTTGAGACCCTTTGAAGAAGTGACAAAAACAGTTAGCTCTACAGAATCAGTAATTTCAGATGTTATTCCTATTATAACTAGTTTACAGGGGTTTCTTTCTGCTGACTCAACCTCATACATGGGAACAACTAGGGATGCCCTACTAGAAAATATTGACAAAAGATTTCAACTAATTTACCAGAATCCCAATTATGTCATTGCTACTGTTTGGACCCTAGGTATAAATTAGCATTTTTTCCACCAGAAAATATTTTTTTCGCGAAGCAGTGTGTTAAACGATATAACAAAGTTCAAGGAGATTCCCACTATAGCACTGAAAGCACTGAAAATTTAAACTTAACATAGTGATAGTGATGAAGAACCATTGTCTAAAATCATGAAACATCAAGTGCCGTCAGTTTGGACATGTTTTGAAAAAATTGCTACTCCCTTTTCCTTAATCGGTAATGTAAGTATAGTCCACGAACAAAAAATAGCAGACCAGTTTGAGAGAGAAGCGTTCTAGATTAACCAGGTCAAAATGCTGAAAAACTTTTATTTATTTGTAAGAGAATTAGATATTACCTGTAATCAGTTAATAAATGTAAGCTGCTTTTTCTATCCAAGATTTTTATTTCCCTCTATTTATATTTCCAATGGCTTATTAAATTATATTTCCTTACTGATAACATTAAAAAATTTCCGGCCGGACAGCCGGATTTTTTCAGAAAAATCCGGCCGGACCGGAAGTCCGGTGAAGTGGCCGGACTTGCCGGATTCGGTACTTGAACCGGACGTCCGTTCCATCACTAATAAAAATCGTCTTTTTAACATGCTCCGAGCAAATAACAGAATCCTTATGGGAAACACAACTTTTTGGTGTATTGCACACTAAGGACTAATTAAAACTACACGACTAAACACTACCAAAAACAATATAGTAAAAACAGTCAAAACCAATAGAATATCAACTCTGTAGACAAATATTTTCAACTGTAAAATAACCCCATAAAAACTTCGACTTGTGACACGACTCTGTCCACAGCTGAGAATGCTAGTAACTTTTAGAGTTACCTGGAGTTACCCAGGGCCGCCAACATAAGCGACCCTTTTCACACCCTCACGTCTTGGACTTTTGTTACCCCCGTTCTCGACGATGTCATAACCCCTTTAGATTAATAGACTCTGGGCAACACATTAAATTATTTCGTGGAATTTTGTTATTGCGCAGAATCGGCGGGGCCAACTCTGACAGTTATTTTCATACTGGGCTGGACATTTTTTGATCGAATGGGCCATAGCATTGGAGTTTTTCCAAAAAAATCCACACCTTTAAACTTCCTTGCTGAATCCTCGTCGGTCTGCCGGCGCACCACCCTCGCGATGCGAACTCTTTCTCCCCTTGCGCCGCGGTAACGACTTTCAAGCGCTTGTTTTCTGGCGTGCAAATCTTGAGTTTTGATTAGATGCGCTCCTTCATCACGAGTTCATAAAGCCCTACCGTCGCGTCGGCTAACTTTATACAATTGTATAAACTAAACACATATTTATAAAGTCCGTAACAATGCTAATATTTTATATAAATTCTTAATAAAGGGAACATAGGAATAAGCAACAGGGTTCTGGGTAACCTTAAATAAAAAAAAATAAAATATTTTTTAAAGGCTAAAGGGTTTTTTTGTAAAAAGTAAAAACACAAGGGCCCAATGCAAAAAAAACCCTAAATAAATACAAACCACAAAAATTATAAAATTCATAAATTTAAAAAAGGGAATCAGTCAATCTAATTTCATATTTTTTGGCATAATTTTTAGGACTTATTTAAAAAGAATTATAATAAAATACAGCAAAATTAAACAAGCAAATGTTTTATTAACTTTAAAGACACTATAAATAATAAATTATTTTTTTTATGAATATAAATTTATTTGAAATTAGTTAAGTAAAGAAACAGTGCATTGGAACCAATTCTATACACAGTGCTATATTAAATATTAATGTTAAAAATACTAATATTTAGGGATATTAAAAGACAGGTTTGTTTAAATAACATAGCTTTATTTTAAAATAAATTAATTTATTCTTTTTAATTATATGTATTACTGGTTATACCAATATATAATAGAGAAACAAGCAGGTACGTACATAACTATAAAATATACTGCAAAATATAAAATCAAGAATTTAGTGTTAGTTTACAGATTTGTCTTTCTTCTTGTAATATTTCTTTACGAATAATTCTGCAAATCGGGGCATTAAAATTTACAACTTGCTTTTTCTATGATCAGTAACAGCATCAAAAGTCTTGAAAAATAGTAAAATAATTTTATTCATTTCTTAATGAACTGCTACGTCCTAAATATATACAGGGTGATTCATGAGGAAATGTCAATACTTCAGGTACGTAGTTAGGGTCCAAGAATAAACATAAAAGCTTATACAAATATGGGTCCGCAAGGCCTTCGTTTTTGAAACACAGGGTATTAAAATTTTTATTTAATTTTTCTATTTTTTAAATAAAATCTATGATAATGTAAATATTGGAGTAAAAATTGGTATCCGGAAGTTTTTTGGTATGACGGATTCGAATTTAATCTTATTACGGCTCTTACTTGTAGGGGCGCCACCTACACGTCTTTTTATTATTTTTAACAATCACAACTTTTTGGTACGGCCCTGTGTTACATTTTTGAGTAAATTAAATAATTGTTTTGTTATTTTTACGTTAAAAAGGTATACCTACTTGTTAAAAGTTGTTATGAGCAACCGTTTTCGAGATATTTGGATTTAAAAAAATTACGACGTATCTGATTTTATTATAGCAAAATTTAAAAAAAAAAAACAAAATGTATTATTAAACAATATGTATTTTAAGTTTCAATAAAATTATTATTCTTAAATTATGTTCGGCAAAACATGAGCTAGGTTTTTATTTTTTTTTTAATTCCACCATTTACTTCTAAGCACATGTCAGCTCTGTGGTGAACACCCTGTATCTCGGAAACGAAGGCTTTGCGGACCCATATTTGTATAGACTTTTATGTTTATTTTTGGACCCTGAGTACATACCTGAAGTATTGAAATTTCCTCATGAATCACCCTGTATAATCGACAATTAATGTTGTAAATTGAAATATTTCCAGTGAGATGGAAATATTGCAAACATAGGGAAAAAATAAGAACGCGCTTTAAGCATTTAGAACTGCCAAAACTTTTTAAAGAAAAATTTAAATTATTATTTTAATTATTGTTTAATTTACATTAACTTAGCTTTTACATTTTTTTCTTTATCCTACTTTTTCCAATTGTTACCATGTTCTTCAAGCATATACCTTCTAGTGGCAACCTTGTCACTCGGCAGTGCGAACAAGCATGCGAAAGAGAAAGAAAAATTACAGTATAACCTTTCTTTCTTGCTCCAACGTGCTGATTGGTTGACGGAATTAGTCAGCAAATAAAGCCCGGTATATGCCCCTCCCATCGACCAATCAGCACATTAGAGCAAGAGAGAAAGGTTATACTATGATTTTTCTCTCTTACAGCCAAGCGACAAGGATGCATCTAGCAAGTATATGCTCGAAGGTATTGATGTTAGTACGTAACCCAACGTAACCTCACTTAAAAAATTAAAATTTCTCCCTTCACTTTTCAAAGTCCAAAAATAATGTGAAAATAGTAACAGTGAGCACTTGACATAGAAGTGTCGGTTTTAGAAAACGTGCGAGTAGATGACTTGTGTATTTGAATAAATTAGAAGACATATTTATTGCAACAATTAACTTAAAAAAATGAGTGGTGAACCCAAAATTCGAGTTGGATCGCGGAAAAGTGAGGTAGTTAATTAAATCAACGAACTTTATAATCAAATATATAATATTTTGCTTTTTAGCTTGCACTAATTCAAACCAAGCATGTACTCTCCTTATTAAAGCAGTGTCATCCTCACAAGGAATTCGAGATCGGTATGGTAAAATTTATTCATCTACATAAGCCCTTAACTTTTACTCTATTTTTTTGTTACATAATTTAAGTATTGTACCTACTTATATCATTTTCAGTTACTATGAGTACATTGGGAGATCAAATTCTTGATATACCCTTACCAAAAATTGGAGAAAAATCACTGTTTACAAAAGAACTGGAGACTGCATTGGCCCTGGGACATGTGGATTTTATTGTTCACTCTCTAAAAGACTTACCCACTTCTTTGCCCAATGGGATGGCAATTGGTGCTGTTTTAACCAGGTAGAGATGACCTGTATAATGAAAACTTTCCATTTTTTAAAAACTTTTTGTATATTCTAGTTCTACTAAGATACCCATCTAAAAAATTAAATATACCAAACATTACTTACTTAGAAGTGGGCCATCATATCACTGACTTTTTGAAGCAAATAATTTTATTTTAGAGAAAACCCTCGTGATGCCTTAGTTTTACAAAAAGATTTAAAGGACCATACACTTTCCACTTTACCAGAAGGTAGTGTAATAGGGACATCGAGCTTACGGAGGACTGCACAGTTGGCTAAAAAGTATCCTCATTTAAAAGTGGAAAACATTAGAGGAAATTTAAATACAAGACTTAAAAAATTAGATGAGTTGGGGAAATATCAGGCTATTATATTGGCTTCTGCTGGATTGAATAGGATTGGATGGAAAAACAGAATATCAAAGGTACAAAATAGCTACATACAGGGTTCCCACTTTTCTGGAAAGTCAGGGAATGTCAGGGAATTCAAAAGTGGTCAGGGAATGTCAGGGAAAACTAGTTAAAAACCTGGAAAATTACAGTTTTAGATAAAAAAATAATTCCATTTCCGAACAAAACTAAAAATAATCCGTTTCAGTCTTATCGATAAAATAATTACGTTTCATAACAAAATTGAAAATATTCCGACTCGGTCTTACCTATCGTGGGCCGTTCGGTCCGACATCAAATGAATAGTTGAGAAACAAGGATAAATCCATTCGTGCTTACATGCTTATAAGAGAGAGAGAGAGAGATAGTTTGGACCAGGTTATATAAAATTAATAAAATATTTGTGATTTGAAACTCTCGTTCTAGTTCTATCTCTTTTGTGTGTGGACTCTGATGTATTTAGCGTAAAAGGACGGCAGATATGGATAGATCTGATTTTTGACAATGGAAAGTTTTAATTTCAGTGATGCGTTGCGTAGCATGCGGCACGTTTGAGCATATTAATAATTATTTTATATTTTTTGATATTAATATCTAAATTTTTATTAACTGTATTATGGCAAGTGGACTTTTATTTTTGTGATATTAGCGTTTTTTGTTGATTAGAGCTTGATTATATTATTCTTGGTAAGTTTTGTAATATTTTATAATATCTTGGCGTTGTTTGTAAATTTCAAATACTGTTTTACAGATTGCAATTATGCCACCAAAAAAAACTTATTTCTAAGACACCTGGTTACTTGAAAAAGTTTTTAAAAATATAATAGTCAGTGTTCCGTCAGACCATACCAAATTTCGATGCTTAATCTGCAAAAAGAATTGTAGTTTAAGTAATATGGGACGGCAAGCTATTATTAGTCACATAAAATCAATTTCTCACAAAAAAGCGTCGAGTATTGGACAGTCTTCTAATATTTCTTTATTGAACAAATTTTGTCACACGAGTAGTAATGTTGAGTGCGAAACAAAGGTTCCCGTAATATCAGAACAGAATGCAACTACCTCCACAGCTTGTCGGCCCCAGGATAAGACATCCCAAAATGCAGAAAGTTCACTTTCATTTTTTACAGAAGATGCCAGCGTATTAAAAGCTGAAATTTTATGGACGCTACATATAATTGAAACTCCAAATACAATAAATAGCATTGATAAAACTGTACCATTATTTTCTATAATGTTTCCGGACTCGCATGTTGCAAGGAGAATGAGATTGGGCTCTACGAGCTTCATATTTATATATTTTTGGTCTGGCTGAATATTTTAAAAATGAGTTTTTAACATACTATAAAACTCTAAATCATTTCTCGATTTCATTTGATGAATCTCTCAACAAAATATCACAAAAAGGGCAAGGATCTTGCTATTCGCTTTTTCAATAATATAACAAACCAAACAGAAACAAATATTTGACTTCAGTGTTTATAAATGGTCGCCCTACGGCTGATAATTTACTTAAGCATTTGATTGGAGGACTGGAAACACTAGAATTAAGTCCAAAAAATGATTCATATTTCTATGGATGGTCCAAATGTCAATTTAAAACTAAATAGACTTTTAAAAGAACATTTAGGCGATAAGGAAGCTCTTCTTGATATGGGAACATGTGGACTTCATGTGGTACATGGAGCTTTTCAAAGTGGCCACAAAGCTAGTGGGTGGAATGTAAATGGGCTCTTAACGGGAATATATTGGCTTTTTTAAAGGGTTCACCAGCTAGGAGAAGTGACTTTATAGGTAATTTGAAATATTCCAATAAAATATCTATGTAATTGTTTAATTGTTTTCTGCTTTGCAGGGTTAACTGGCGCCTCTCTTTTCCGTTAAAATTTTGCCAGACCCGTTGGGTAGAAAGTTCTAAGGCAGCAAACAGGGCTTTACAAATATATGACCAGTTAAAAGCATATTATGGTGATCCATCTGTTAACACCTCAAACCAACTCGGTTAAGAATGTAGCCAGTGGATTACAAGATCCATTAATGCCAGCAAAAATAGCATTTTTTGAAATGATTGCCACATTCTTGGAACCATTTTTAACAAAATTCCAAAGCAATGAACCTCTGGTACCCTTTTGTATAGCGATTTGAATTTGCTTTTAGTTTCTTTATTAGAAAAAATAATTAAAAAGTCTGCGATTCCTGATAATCTGAAAGAAGTGGCTAAAATAGATCTTAAGAATAAATTAATATTTTTACCTTTAGAACAATTGGACTGTGGTTTTGCCTGTGAGAAACTTTAAGAAAGTTTAAAGTCAAAGAAGCGGACATACTGATATTTCGTAAAGATTGTCAAAAATTTTTGACCGCTACAATTTCAAAAATTATAGATAGGGAGGATTAAAACATGAAATGCTGAGGGCAGTTTCTTCTCTTAATCCAAATATAATAGCAAAAAAAAAGAAAACAGTTGTGAATATTTTAAAATTGTTTTAAAGAATTTATATGATAAAAATATCATAAGTTCAAATGTGGCAGAAAAAGCTCGAGTGCAGTATTATAATTTTGTAAGGTCCGAACAGTTTGATTACAAAAACGAATTTAGGCTGGATTCCTATTTTAGTCAGAAACTTAAGGACAAAAAGGAATTTGAAGATTTATTTTCTGTAATAAAAATAGTTCTGATTTTATTCCATGGAAATGCATTTGTTGAAGGAGGGTTCTCAATTAATAAAACTTTATTAGTAGAAAATTTACAAGAAAAGTCATTGATTGCTCAAAGAACAGTTTATGACGCAATTTTAAAATGTGGCGGAGTGTCAAACATAATAGTAACAAAGGAAATGTTAAGCTATTGTCGTTGCTCTAATCGAAAATAAAAGCAAGCTCTAGAGGAAAAAAATCACTGGAAAATTTGGAAAAAAAAAAAAAATTTCCCGAAAAACGAAAACTTGAGGCCGAAATAAAGGAACTGGAAAATAAAAAAAAGATAATCAATCTTGATTGTGCTTCCAAACTCGCAGAAATTAATGCGAGGGTTGCCCTGTTAAAAAATAATACCTTACCCTGCAAAAAGGTTTTTTTTATATGTGTTCATTTAAATTGACAAGCACTTTCCAAACTTTTAGTGCTCTGTTATCTAATTGTTTTTTCTTTTTAGTAATTTGTGAGCTAAGACCATACGTTTTTGGGAACGGTTAATGCACGTTTTTAACTATACACGGTTCATATTTGTGACTGTAGAAATTTCAAGAATATTATGTTATTATTTAAATTTAAAGTTTTCAAATGTTTATGTTCTTGTTATTAACCATTACAAAGCTTAGTTGTTTGTGAACCTCTGTTAATTTTTAAAGCAGGTAATAAACTGTGCTTTAATATTAAATGTATTTTTTAATTATTCTTTAGAATGAGCATATGAAGATAGGACTGAGTGATAATAAAGAAGTTGTTTACGTAAAATCTATTTCTCGTAAACCAGCCGCGCTGCGAGTTCGGCCCCTTACGCACTAAGTAGTTACAATACAATATTAAAATTTCATTCAGCACATGGTCAAGAATATAAATTTATTTTCATTACCCCAAAATGGGACAAAAATCAAACACTTCATAAAAACCTTTAATATTTTTCAGCATGGTTTAATTGTTTTCCTTTTTCCAGTCCAGAGATCATTCCAGAAATATTTAGATCATCTTTCTTATCGGGATCGAGTCTAAAAATTCCGAGAAAAATTCCACTATTATAATCAATTTACTTTTACGGTAAGCTCTTTTTTAGTCATGGAAATTTTGCTTAAGGAGCCTGGAAAGTCAGGGAATGTCAGGGAATTCGATTTAGGAATTTTAGTGGGAACCCTGTACATACAACAGTACCCACATAAACATGAATTAGTTAGTACTTAATAATATGTTTTGCTATTACCCCTGCCCTTTCTAGCCAGAACAATTACTTTGTCTTTTTATCTACAAACTCATTATTTGGTAAATTAAAGTCAAAGAATATTTTTTTAAAGGTTTTAAAGGGTCAGTTGTCATTTAGCATCCATCGATTTGAAAAAAAAAATTACAGATAAAAACGCACATTTTGTTTAGTAGATTTCAAAAAGAAAAAATCAAAAAAAAAATGCATTTTGCAGAAAAAAATGAAAAGTCGAAAAAACACTGTGTTTTTAGGTTGAGTAAAAGGCCAGATTTTGCGATGTCGGATGTTGGATAAAAAAAAGGTTTTGATTTAGCTTTAAAACATTTTGGAATAAATAATAATACACAAATTACCAAAAAAATAATAAATTTTTAAATAAGGTAATTATCTGGAAGTGGGGTTCACCCTATTTTTGACTATAAAAAATCGAAAAATTAGGATTGCAGATTTTTTTTTCAATTGTTCGATGGCTCATTTATGATAAAGAATATTTACAATTTAATGAGTAAAACCTAACGAGAACTAACCAGGAACTAATCGGAACTAGGTAATAGTTTGGAAGTTGTTGTTTGTTAGTTCTGCTTAGTTTTTTTTCCATAAAAAAACTTCTTTTCTGGTAAATGGAAAAAAACAACTTTCAATAACAAATTATTAGAAAACATCTGGCAACCTTGCTTATTCAAGCAGGGAAATGTCAACAGAACGGCATCGTATCATCTCTTTCTAATGTATTCTTTCTCACTTTTTTTCATGTTGGTCGGCCATATTACTTTAGTATATTTTATATGGGAAATAAAGAAATCATTTTATTTGGTGATAATGTGAGTGAAAAATTAATTTTTTCGGACCCTATGTGTTTTATTATGGTGTAACAAATAAGTGAAAAAAAATATCAAAATATTGCTGTTTAAAAAAGATGTTAAAGTTCAAAGAAGCCGTTTTTAAATAAGTATTAAAAATATTTTTTGTTGGTCTTTATAATTTTTATACTTATAAAATTTTATATAAATCTATTTAAAACTATTTTATTTGTTTTATTTATAAACAATATAATTAGTGTTTTTAAATTTTGCCAGTATTTATTGTATGCCAGTGATTTAAAGTTTTATTTTGTTATTCTTTTGAGATTTTATAAAACCCGCTCATATTTCAGTATGAAAGAAGTGATGTATATTTGGAGTCTGTGACTAATTTTAATGATTTAGGTGTAAGTTAAGTTTATTAATTATTGTCAGTGAACCAGACAGTTTAATTATACACAGGTCAAAAATCCAGAAAATATAGACCAGTTTGGGTATCTTCGGTCTAAATGTCTAGATATAGTCATCACATAATATGTAAAAAAATATCAATGGCAATTTTGATATTCTGAATAACTTTAGAAAAATTATATTAGCCAACTCAACAATACCATTAAGATACCATATTTTTAAAGTAAAGAAACGGTAATTATAAAAAAGATGAATTAGTGGGTCATCATATTTTTTTGATTCTTTGTTTTTACGAAGGATTTATGATGATAGTGAAAATGTCAAAAAATTAATATTTCAATTTAAAAATTAACTTTAGAAGTTTAAAAAATCGTTATTTTTGCAAATAATCTTAAATAACTTTTATTCTTATTGTCTTCAAGCTTATTGTTATTTTTTTCGTAATCTACGTTTAAAAACAAAGAATTTAAAAATAAAATTGATGTCAAAATGAGTTTTGGTTAGTTGTGGTTATTTTTTCAAGTTGTTCGTTTTTTTACATTTTAAAAAAAAAATATATATATATATATATATATATATATATATATATATATATATATATATATATATATATATATATATATATATATATATATATCAAAACAAAAAAAGATAAAATAGAAATTTTATCCAAAAATATGAAATACAATATTTTCGCCGCTATCTAGTCGTGAGACCGATTTTTTGAAATTTCAAAGTTGATTTTTTAGTTGGAAAACTAACTTTTTTAATCTTTTTTTTTTCAAATTCTTCGTTTTTTATGTATTTTTAAAAAAAATATAAAAACATCAAAAAACATAAAATATAAATTTTATCCAAAAACATAAAAACCAATATTTTTTTTAACTTTTAAAGAGGAAAAAGCTATCGAAATCTTTTTTTTACGTCATTTTTTATCATAAAAACATGCAGAATCAAAAAAATAAAATAAAAATGTTAATTTTTCACCTAGATATGGCCAAAAATAGGGTTGACCCCACTTGTAAAGAATTACACAAGGATTCAAATTAGATTTTAAAGAAGTTTTGATTTACTATTAAGTTGTTTGGGAATAAAAAGTATAAACCAAATACCCGAAAAATATTAACTTCTTAAATAATTTTATTTATTAGGATTATTTTGTTTAATGATGACTTAAATCTCAACATATTTACCTAGACTTTAACACTTTATTTAGGTTTGTTTAGGTACATATTATTTTATTTTTAAATGCATTGTTTGTTTAGGATGATGGTAAAAGAAGAAAAATAGGGAATACTAATTCCTTACAAATATTAAACAAATAAATTATAATTTAATATTTAAATTAGAATTAAAAAGAATTACTTTGTAAATATTAGTCTAAATCTTATTTAAAAAGCTTAGAGTCAAGTGATTTATGGTTTTATGACTTTTTTGAGTTTTAGAAGTTGCTTGTAAGTGCTCTGGTTAACAGAAAACTTAAAATGGCCGGAAAAAATTTATTTAGAGTTGGTTTTCAAGTGTTGTTTAAATTTTTAACTCGTGTTGCTACTTTGTATTGCAAGGTGGCCTGCATTTTAGAATAGGTAATGTTATTTAGTTTCTTATTCAATTTTTATAGGGTATACATTATATCGCTATGAAGTTTACAAGAAGACAAATAATTTAAAAACTAGTATGAAATTAAACATTAGCAGAAAAGTTTGTTTGTAGGGTTGATAGAAAAATACAAAAATTTGTGGTTGTAAGAAAACACAATATTTTGGAAGTAAAGGAAAAAAATCATTCCTAATAATAACATTTGCTAAGATTTGTCATCTTGAATAATATCTTGTTTTTCTTTTTTTTTTACTACAGATTATGCAATGTGTTTCAATTAAGAACCTAGACCAAAGTGAATTTAAAAAAAAAAGTATTTTATCTCATTACTTTTTATGTATCTATGTAACGGAATCTTTCAACCTAATTTTCACCAATTTCAAGAAGGCTGATTAAATTGAAAATGATATGGCACACATAACATGGGATTCTGGCTACCGAACCATTTTTTTTAAATTTGTGTATGGTGTTTTTTAGGTCTGTAGGAACATCTTGTAAATAGAACATTCCTGCGTAGGCCTACAGGGTGGCCCAAAAAATCACTGAGAAGTTAATGCTTCCCAGTTCTTTAATACTAATTTAAACGCCTTAAAAATCTGACTTATCGTCTAAATCCAACAATTTTTTTTTAACATACTTGCTTAGAGTTAAAAAAATGTGGTTTGCTATTCAACACATACAGGGTGCTCCAATATCGAAGAAATAAACACGTTTATGACAAGTAATATATTAATTTTATGATATATTTGTATGTATCTTCAGAAATACTTTTTTGCCAGTTTCTTGTGCTCCATGTCAAAAAGCAACCTTATTTTGCGTTTTTGAAATTTAAAGCTAATAATCATATAAATTAATAAATAATTTGATGAACAATATTAAATTATTAATAAGTAATTTTACACCAGCAATTTTTTGCGCGGCAAACAATTTTATTTTAAAACGACTTATCCTAAAAATAATAGGAAATCCAGGAGACATGGTGAATGAAACCCCCTAGATACTTTACCTTGTATGTACACGAAAATTATTTTAGTTATGGGTAGCTTAATTTTTTATATCTCTGTTAAAAAATTACCAGAAAAATGTGCAGATTTTAAAACTATGTACCTCTTTATGTGTCACAAAATATCTTGTGGAAACAAACCAAAACAAAAAATGATTAATTCTTAATATCCCTGTATACTTGGGACAACTAAACTATTTTAACTTAAATTTACCTTAATAAACTGTCAGAAATGTATAAATTCTGAAAATATATACAAGTATATCACATTATTATAGTTGGCATAATCCATATTATTTACTCGATACTGGACTACCCTGTATGTTTAAATGTTAAATCAAATTATTTTAACACTAAACAAATATATAAAATATTATTTTGTTGGATTTAGACGAAATTTCACTCTTTTTATGCGTTTATATTGGAATAACTTCTCAGTGATTTTTTTGGGCCACTCTATAGGCCTGCACAAAAATGTCCCATTTAAAAGATGTTCCTATTGATCTAAGAAACAACCTACTCAAATTAAAAAAAAATCGTTCGAGAGCCAAAATCCCATGTTATGTATGTAGGGTGAAATGCCGATGACAATACAATTATTTCATAACTTTGTTCCAACGCAACGTCCTGACTAGAACTTCAGAATAAAAAATAAATAACACAAAAAGACAATATATGGCGAATGCGCAAGTCCAAAATAGCACAAAACTACAAAAACTCCAGGCTAATTGCAACAAAAGAATTATTTTTCACTAACCTTTATGTAGGGTTATCTATGGGGTTTTTCTTTTTTATATGGAATTTTGTTATGATCCGTTGACCATTATAGATTTATTGACAAATATAAGTTATACTAAAATTCGAGGCTTTTAAGATTACTTTTGATGTTGTTTTGGCACTAAAATCTAAGAAAAAAATTATAGTTTAAAAAAACCTACAAAAACACGCTTTTGTATCAAACCGAACTAAAAAGTAGATAACAATCAATTATAGTAAAAAAAGCGTGTGCTCCTTGATATTAAATGTCACAATTATTTTATTGGTAGCTATTTACAAAAGACCCAATTATTTTCAGTCACACCTCTTATCAGAGTACATAATAGCAAATGGTAAAATAGTTTTTATCAAAATCATTCAGGCTTCCAAGTCCATCAGCCTTCAAGGAAGCATCTCTTGAAAATGCCAGCTAAGATGTTGGCGAAACGTTGTGAACACTTTTGTAATAGCAAACGGATTAAAAACCGGAATAAGAGTGATAAGGACTAGGATTCTGTAATAATATAAGGAAAGAGAAAGTCAAAATAAGGATCACATATCCTTGTTGCCCTTAAGGATAACTCATAAGGAAAGCATGTAAAAAAAATTGCTTACAGAATCGGGCTCAAGGATATTTTTGGAATGTCGTATTTACAGTCGTGAAGAGGGGTTTTTAGAGAAATGATTATAACGGTGTATGCTTTGTATATTTTTAACGCAATTATGTTTTTTCTTAAAAACAGAGATAAATTTAACACTGACGTTTAAAAAGAGTACTATGCCCGTGAAATTATCCTATTTATTAATTAGCTGAGTACGAGGAAAGTTATTATGTGTGTATTAAATTTTATAATACATTAGTTATCAATATAAAGACTGTGTTAAATGAAAATATATTAAAAAAATAAATAAATAAGGCAACTGCTTATAGATTTAGAGTCCTATGATGTACAAGATTATTTAAATATGTGAGAGATATAGTAACAATTTTTTTCCTTTTTGTAACAGCATTTCGTTTTATATTCTTTTCTTATAATGATGTAGTTATGAATATAATTTGAAATAAATAAATACATAATCAAAAATAAATAAATCGCCAAAAAAAACTATTAAAAAAGATGTATAAATGTCTAAACACAACTTGTTCTTTGTGAGCCATAATATACTAAGTGACATAGAAAATGCAACACCGAGTAGGAGTGCTGTAATTTTGAGCACATTTTTGCGCTTTATAGGTCTACTGGTAAATAAAAGTGATTAAAATTTGAATTCAAAATTTCACAAAATAGCTGAGATATCCCACCTTAACGTTAATAATGTGTTGAACCTCCTCTGTTTGCTACACATTCGTTAAGTCGTTGCGGCATTGATTGGATTAGGTGATTGATGTCTGCTTGGTAAATTGTATCCCATGCCACCTGAATTTGGTTTTGTAGAGCCCTCAATGTTTTTGTAGGGTGCGGTGAATTTTGCAACCTTCTTCCAATGATATCCCATATATTTTGAATAGGGGAAATGTCTGGAGATCGAGGAGGCCACTGAAGCAAATTTACACTTGACGCTTCTAAAAAGTCTAAACTAACACGTGCGACATGAAGTGTGCATTGTCCTGCTGACAAAGTGAATTTTGCAATGTTTTTAAAAAGGAACGCAAATGTGGTTGTAAAACTTTGTGGAAATAGCTCTGAGTAGTCATGCTGCCTGGAATGAACACTAATCGTGACCTACTGCCGTAGATGGAAATTGGATGTTCCCCTTTTAACTCTTTTACTCTTTACGGCCATCATGTGTGCCCAAAAAGAATCTGTACTCATTGCTGAATACAAATAAAGTTTCATTTCATATTCCATTTAAGTCTCTCCCTTCCCTCCCGTTGCCAACGACTGGGGTCGAGGTGTACAAAATGGTGAGGGTTGAAAACATCCAAAAAACCATTCGCAAAATTCCTCATTGTTTCCCTTCTGACAGCTCAAACCTCTGGCGCAATGATCTCTAAGTGCGTTGCCTCAAATAACGATCCCCCTTCGTTCTTGTTGTCTTTGGCGTCCAGTACCTCTTACTCAGAGGTTCCCAAACTTATTTTGGGTAAGCCCCTTTGAAGATCAGTTTTTTAGCGCCCCCATTTTTTTGTCCCTTAAAAATCTCAATAACATATTAGTTTGTGGAATTTAATTAAACCTTTATTCTAAACGACACTTTTTTTTACCAGAAGTTACTATTATGTTTTATTCAAAATTATCAACATTGAGCAATTATAATTCAATTTTACAATATTAAAAGTATCAGGGTAGCGGGGGAGGGGCGGGGAGGGCGAGGCGAGTGCGATCTGCATGGGGGAAGTCATCGAGGTGGAAAGTTCAATCTTTTACGAATCAATTCATTTGATTCATTCACATGAAAAGATTCGTTCCAACAATTCCCTTATGTGCCTGTCGGACTCGGTCGGTTTTTTGAATTCCACAAAAAATTTGTTATCTTAAATAAAGAAATTATTTGCATTTATTTCATTTTGGTATAATTATTATTTTAAAAATATTTTAAAACTTTCAAAAACTATAACAATAAAACCACCTGTACCTCCAAATTAAGTCTTTGTTCAAAAGAATAGTTAAAACAAAGAAAACAAGTTCTTTTAATTACCAAATAGGTATATAGCCAAAATACCGAACCACAATAGATTGTTTGCCCAAATACACCTCTGGTCGCCACTTGTCGGTCGTAGCACAAAAACACGGGTAAAAAGACCGAATTACCGAATCTTTGAATTCGAGTCCGATTCTGACTTAGTGACCATGAACAAAACAATTAAAACTAGGTTTGTTATTCAGAGGCGAGGCAAGTGGGTCAAAAGCGTTCGAATCAGGGAATGCCGATTCGTCCTTTTCAAACGAATCTTCGCGAACGCCCCTCTGTCCGTCGTCGCCGGCGGTGGAGCCGCGGCTGTGTATTTGGGACCCATTCCGCAAACCGGACCGACAACGTTGAAAGACTAAAATAAAGGATTACAAATAAATCGTACAATATTTGTTCGGAAACGTGAATTATAATTAAACCTTCAAGTTTAA
>JAHBCN010002878.1:0-83951 GCA_019359885.1 Listronotus oregonensis | reverse complement strand
GGATAAATTTCGTATTAATTTTCTTACTTTTCCTTTTTGAGCAATTGGTGTGACTCATCATAGTCACACCAGTTTTTATATAAACACTGCTTTAAAAAAAAGTGCGTGGCACAGAAATGAAACACTTTCCACCTGGGTATTTAATATACTATTATTTTAGAACTTATTCTTATCTAAAATTTGTAATATTTAGGAGTTTTGTCGGGTAAATTGTACACTTTAATATACACATAAAATTTTTTACCCAAAATAGTACAGAAAAATATCACCCAATTAAAAAATGTTAACCAAAAAAATTGCTAATTTGTAAACGTACAAAGGGTGACGTGATATCGTAAAAGCGCGCGCCGGAAAATTAAAAAATGTTGTAATTTGAATATTTGGATCTATTACTACTTTGTCACTTTTATTAAATAGTTTTTTTGTTTTTAAGTGTATTCCCGTAAAAAAATTAGATTGATGTAAATTTTAAATTAGCACCTATTAGCGTTTTGTAATTTTTTGGCGTATTTAAAAATAAAATATTATTGCCTCTACCTAACAGTAAAAGCCTTGTTTTTCCAAGAAATATTTTAAAAGATATTTAACACAAATAATATTTCCAAAGTAATTTTTGATTCTGTAACTTATTTCCATACAATTTTATTTATTTTTACACAAAAAGGAATAAGTAATTAATTATATATTTTTCAGTACAACCACAAACTACTTTTCGTATTATACTCTTTGAAAATAATGCTTACTTTTTTAAATTTAGTATTGCTCAACTAGTTTTAAATAATATAAAAAATATACCGGGTGGTGTATCGTCGGGCGGGATATAGGAAATCCCATGTAATTTTTAATGGGGTTAATTATTGGCTTTTCTGATTATTTTGGAGAAAATTTTTATAAAAGTTTATTGAAGAGCATACAAATCTACGTTCATGGTAGAATTTTTTTTGTTTATTTTTTTAATTTGCTACTTTATTATCGCCGCATATTTATGAACAACAATAAAAAACCAGTTAGTTACAAATTAACGTTTTTATTTTAAAACTTAGTGCTTTATCATTATCAAAAAATCTTATTACTGTTATTTTTATTATTGTTTATAAATATAAGGCAAAATAAAGTAATAATTTAAAAAAATATATATATTTGCATGTAACCCGCAAACGGTTTAACTAAAAAATCCAAAGTTTTTGCCATAGACGTAGATTTGTAGGCTCTTGAATAAACTTTAAAAAATCTTTTCTTCAACATAACTAAGAAAGCCAATAATTGACCTCATACGAAAAAAGTGAATGTGTTATTTAATTATTTATTTTTATATTCTTAAATTTTGGGTATGTTTTCAAAAATACATTGGATCCAGTTCATTTTTAAAAGAGCCGTTATTAAAGGATTTGCAAAAAATAATAAATATTTATGTCACCTAAAAGGTTATTTTTAAACTCGTCCCTTAATATTAATTTTATCTGCAGAAAAATGGACAGTTCTTTTATGAAAAGCCCTTTTTTGTTTGTTTTATTATGAAAAAGGAAAAAGGCCACATATGTTGGAGTTTCCTCTTTAACCTTTAAATAGACATATATATGAGGCGCTCCTGGGAAATCGCCTCAAATGCAGCCTGTGGTTTCTTTTAAATAAAAACATATATTCGCGTAATATAAAGAATAATAAATTAAAATTATTGATGGTCTCCCATTGTTTTAATATAATATAATACACAACATTTCAACTGGTAAATAGCTCTAGTAATTTTTTGGTAAACAACACATAAATTGCATGTTAAATTCGGTATTTAATAAAGAAATGTAATATATTTAGACATGCAGATGATGGACATGATTATGCGTTTAAGGCTTGAAAACCTGTAGATTTTTAGCAAAAATTACATTTAGGGTAGGTTTAATTATACCTGCTAATTACCTCGTGTGATGTGCCTAGAGAATGCCGTTATTGGAGGTACGTTCTTTGTCCTATATAATTTGTATATGAAATCCCATAAATTAAATTTCTCTGATTTTTTAGCTTTTACTTTTGTTTTGTCAAAAGGTTTCTTATTAAACGTAAAGAAACAGACATCTTTAGATATTAATCTGAAAACTACTTTAAACTCAATGCACCTAATCTTAACTTATAGGGTTAATGCTTAATTTTATTAAAATATTAGGTTACAGTATGGACAGAAATAGACAGTTCTGTAACTTAATTCATAATTGAGGTTTTCATTGTCTCTATATATTTAAAAACTCATTATTTTATCTGGTTAATATCTCCAGTAATTCTTCGGTATATACTAAATAAGTTTGAGGTCTGGTGAATGCGAAGAATAGGGAAAATTACCGAAATCGATTTAAGCGTCGGTGCACTTTAAAAAATAAAAGTAAAAATCAAACATACTATGAAGCAAAGACTTAGGTACGATGTTTAGCTCTATAGACAGAAAGGCAATTATGCACCTGAATAATAAAGTTAAATGCCCTGAACTGTTTTAGTATTGTCTCACTTTGCACCTGGCTGCAATACTGTTTTTTCGCTGGCTGCATATTTGATTTTTCAGTATCTGCATTTACGTCCGTGATTAGCATTGGTGATAAATTTACTATAATGCCTAGAGTTTCCCTTTTTGTTACCATAATGTTTCACCGATTTGTCTTAACCCTGTAGTCAGTTTTAATAACATAAAATCACTCGGACTTGGTTAATGAAATTTTTGTGTAAATTGTGTACGACTGACGATTGCATTGTTAGGAAAAAACTATATACTAGACTATATTTTTATAAGCAATGATATTGTTTTATAGACAATATTTACTAAAAAGTTAGTGCTAGTTGCGACAAATATGCATTACATAAATAACACACCTGACAAAACTGCTAAGTTTTCTATATGGTTTAATAGTTAAAAATATCCCGTGATCTGTCTATCGTAGCTTAGCTCTGGTTAGTTTTCATTTACTAATAAAAAAATATCTACTCGTGATTAATAGTTGCGCCATAAAATTTCGGGAAATAATGGCAATATTAATTTTTTCAGTTAAGGGTTAAGATCATTAATTGCTAACTTTTGCTCGAGTTAGTTACAATGTTTTCTTTGGCAATTCCTATGTTATTAAAAAGTAAAAATAATATCTCTTCGTGATGTACAGTTGCGGCCATAAAATTTCGGGAAAAATTTGACAATCCGTGTCAAAATCATTGATTTTTCGTAAACCAGGCTTTCATCTGATAATAATATATTTGAAGTACACAGTCACGTTCACAGGCCTTTTAATATCAATTTCTTAGCTAAAACAAAACAAACAAAGACTTGAAGTAGGCAAAATTCCATTAATTTATACAGAAAACTAAAATCAAATTGAATATCAACTGATAAACTATAAAACAAAAATCAGTATTTTATGATAGCTCCATTCTTTTCGATCACCAAGGCCAATCTTTTAGGAATCGAGGCGAACAATGTTCTAGTGTAATCCTCAGTCAAACTATTCCACGCCTCTTGAATTTGTGCCCATAACTCTTCTTCGTTTGCGGGCTGAACATGTGTTGACTGGATTTTTTTAACTATCAGTCCCCATACATTTTTCATCGGGTTGACGTCGGGACTTCGCGATGGCCAGGGAAGGATTCTAACCTGGTTGTTTCTTGGCCAGTCGGTGACCCTTCGGGCTGTATGGACCGGACAGTTGTCGTGCTGATAGATAAAATAATTCCCATAGACATTATAGGCCGCTGGCAGCATGATATTTTGAAGTATTTCTTGATAAGAATTGGCGTTAAGTCTGCCCTGGATATGATGGCAAAGGCCCACCCATCCTGCGTCGATACATCCCCAAACATTGACCGAAAACCTACCACTCTGTTTTATCTTTTGGGTGTATGTCTCTTCAAATCTTGAATTTGGGGGTCTATATACTCTCATACTTTCATTAAAACTTGACTGGAAAACTTTTTCATCACTAAATATTACCCTTTCCCAGAAACGTATTTCCCGTGTTAGGTATTCTAGGCAAAATCCAACCCTTTCTTGTTTATTTGCCTGTGTTAAAAAGGGTTTTTTGGCCGCTCGACGGCATCGAAGCTCCGAAAATTTGTTGATGCAGCGCCGTGCTGTTCTGTCGGAGCCAGGAAAAATTGTTTCTAGTTTTGCAAAAGAGAGCTGTTTTAAAAGGATTTCTTCGAACGCAGCTTATTAAGTTTTCGTTTTGTTCCTCGGTTGATATGTGTGGACGACCGCTACCTTCCTTTCTTTCGTGCGAATTTCGATCATGAAATTTTTGTTTGATATCATGAACCGAACTCTTTGGCACTCCGACTCTCTCCGCAACAGATCATGCGAGCAATCAACAACTTGAACTTTTTTTGCTACTGATATGCGTGGCATGGTTCGAAGAACTTGATATATTTTTTGGACAATGACAGATTTCGAATTAGTGTCAAAACTAAAGGTAAGCTGGTAACTGAAGGCTGTTTTACAACACGTAAAATCGTTACCCGAAATTTTATGGCCCTAACTGTACATCGCAACCAACTGGACAAAGGTTTTAACTATTGTTATTGAATTGTGTATTTTCAGTTGCCTATACTTTAACCTTTTATTAATAGACAATCATGCAATAATAAGGGCTATCAATGAATTATTTTGTATAGATTTATCTTGTAAATGTTGTTGTTGAAAAAAGCTACTTAACCAACAGAGTTATTACTAAGGATGATTAATTATTGAAGCATTTATCGCGCGAATCACCCATTGTAAATCGGCGAATATTGACATCGACGGATAACACGCTAAACACACTGGTTGACAGATTTCGCTCAAACTTAGTAATTAGGATTGCAAAATTTTACCAGCGTAGTTGCCCCGCCAGATTTAAAGAATGTTTTGAAAATATAAAAAAATACAATTTTTTAGCTTTTTATTGCTTCAACGGTTGTAATTTATCATCGAAAATTAATGCCCAAGGTAGTAACAACATTTTTTCGGCGATTATTTTTTTGTTAAATTGGAAAATTTCCTTTTTTCAGAATGTATTTTAATTTTAGGCAACCACCTAGACTGTGGATACCTGGACATACCGGCCTAGAGGGTAATGAATCCGTAGACCTCCTTGCCAAAAGGGGGGCGGAGACAAAATTCACAGGGCCAGAACCGGTCATCGGTATATCTTATGGAACGGCCGAGCAGTTTATATCAGCTTGGACACAAAGAGAAAATCTTTGGTACTGGCATGGACTTCCGGGTCTCAGACACTCGAAGGCCTTTATAAGCCCACCAAACCAACAATATACCGTCAAACTGCTTGAGCAATCAAGGGAACACCTTAAAACTCTAGTGGGACTGTACACGGGGCAGATTGAAATACCACATGCACAAGATCGGGTTAGCGGAAGACGCCGAGTGCCGCATGTGCATGGAGGGTTATAAATCGGCAGAACACATACTGTGTTCGTGCCCAGCAATGGCACGACTCAGATTCGCAATCCTCGGCAATGACACCTTGCTGTCGGGAAAGATCTCTCTCCCAACAGGATCATCAGATTTATTAGAAGTCTGGACCTGGTGGAAGAAATATAAAAGAGTGTGAGCCCCAATAGAACGATCGGTCGCGGTGAAAGGCTGTTATACCCACTCACCTAACCACCTAGACAGCTGCTTTAGTAACTGTTATTCAAGTGACAAGTTAAAAAAACCCAATATTTTGTATGGTGTATTTTTAGTTGCCTATGTTATAATTGTTGATTAGTAAAAATCGTTATAAACTTATGACGTCTGTATAAGTTTAAAATTTTCATAAATAAACGTCGTCGAAAAAATATATTTCGTATTTATTTTCAAGGATATGGAGTGCGTAGCGGTTTTTACCGCCTCGTACCTGGCAACGATTTTGCGTGCCCAGTCATCCAGACAACTTGATTTTAGTATTATACTTATTTTTATTGAAAAACCTTGCAGCAATGACAAAATTTAAAAATCAAAATATTTTACTCTTCGGTGAAAAAATAACAAAATGTTGTTGTTTTATATTTAACTATAAACAACCTTTTTTCCAACTCAAGATCTTACAGCTGGTAATTAAAAAAAAATACAATACAACATAGATGTTTTTACATATTTAGCTTTAAAAGCCCATACATTTATAGTTTGCCATTTTATATTCTAAATTTTTAAAGTATAGAATTTTCGATCGCAGATATTTTTTTCTTTTGCCGGTATTTATATTTTGTAAAAAACTGCATATCATATTACCTTATGTACAGTCACACCTAAATTTGTATTTGTTTATAATAAAATCATTCGCTTATTTATAATGCCGAAATTGTATTAAAAAAGTCAAATATCTAAAACATTTCTCTAACATAATTAAGTTTTATCCACTCAACTAAGCTCAGAATTATTAGAGATTAAATTCTGCCATGTTGGTATTTTAATCATCTTGTCGGATCTTAGGTGCATAACTAATATGTAATATTTATTAGTAATTGCTTTGTTGAAAGTTGTCTGGAAAATACATTCAATTTATACTTCCAATTTAAATTCTCGCATTAGTTATATTTTTTTATAAATATTATATAGCATGATTTTTTATATTTACCTATAAATGTACCAAAGATTGCAATAAAAATAAAAATATCAAAAAGTAAAATCTGGCTGGAAATAAGTGCTAAATCGCCAGATAAAAAGAACTAAAGGAGTTTATTTCTTTTATATTCTGTCAAGAAAGTACCGGGAATTGACGATTTAAATCTGGCGGGGCAATCTACGCTGGTAAAAAAAATTAGATTGGTACAACTGTCCTTAATTACTGTGCCAAGTTTGAGCGAAATCTGTCAACCAGTGTGTTTACAGCAGCTGGTTAAGTCAGTCGATGTCAATAGTTCGTGCCGATTTTTTACAATGGGTGATTACGTTAAACAAATAATTTGTCTAAAATATTGAGTTGCGAATGAAATTTCGTGTACCGGTGCATTGAAAATGTTGCAAAAGTCTTTTGGTGATAAAGCTATAGCGAAAGCCTTCAAGGAGGGTCGCGAACTCGTCGAAGACTTGCCTCGTTCCGGACGCCCATCGACGGCTTCGACCGAAGATAAAGATATCCCACGAGTCCTCACGTACGATTTTGATTGATATTTTGGGCATGAGAAAGGTGGCAGTAAGACTCGTTTCAAAAGAGCTGAATTTTCTTCAAAAACGCTATCGCGAACAGGTCGCTTCGGACATGCTGGATCGCGCCAATGTCGATCCCACATTCATGGAACGCATCATAACTGGTGACAAAACGTGGGTGTACGAGTATGATATGCAAACAAGCCAGCAAGTATCGGAATGGATGGGAAAAAGCGAACCGAAACTGAAAAAACCACCCCAAAGCCGCTCAAAAGTGAAGGTGATGCTCATATATCGCTCACGATATCCGTGGCGTGGTGCACTACGAATTCGTTCCAGAGGGTCAGACGGTAAACAAAGAGTATCACCTAAGCGTTATGAAACGTTTGCGTGAGCGTATCCATAAGAAGCGACCAAATTTGTGGGCGAACAACTCGTGGATTTTGCACGACGATAACGCGCCGTCTCACCGAGCTACGATTGTGACCGACTTTCTCGACAAAAACTCAACGAACGTGCTTGAACAATCACCGTATTCGCCGGATTTGGCTTTCTGTGACTTTTTCCTCTTTCCAAAACTTAAATTGCCACTCCGTGGCACCGTCGATTAAAGCCATAAAACAAAATTTGGCGCGCGAGCTGAAGGCCATCCCGAAAAGCGCCTATAAAAAATGTTTCGATGATTAAAAGTGCAATTGGCATAGATGTTTTGAAGCAAATGAAGCCTATTTTGAAGGCGACCCAATAAATTTTGAGAATTAAAATTAAGATGTTGTTTTAAATAAAAATAGAGTAGTAAAATAGGACCTGTTATATCGATTGCTTAAAAATGAACCAGAGGGTCGAAGTCAACAACTATAAAGACAAACTCTGGAAAAATCTATGAGTTAATCTTGTAAAATATGCTACAAAAATCGTAGGAATACAATATTGCGCTAGGGATATCAAAAATAGTTTTATTTTTGCGCTTTTTGTCCAAGGGTAGAGAAGCTAAGTATCCACAGCCTTATTGACCCCTATGTTTTGTTAGCAAGTCTACCATCGCTTTCAAGATAAAATAAATTTATAAAAAATTAACGAAATCTAAGGTTGTAAATAATATTAAATTAACTACAATTTCACCATACAAATTTAAAAAATTCTGGAATTGTTTAATAAAATGTATCAAGGGTGGTAAAATTAACAAGTTGTGCTTCATTTTATTTAAGCCTGCATACGTCAAATTCAAATGTCAATTTGATATTTGTAACGTAATCGTTTTGCCTATTGTTTTGTTTACAAGTAGGTACGTAGGTAGATAGGTTTAAAGTGAGTGGGTATAACACCCTTCCACCGCGACCGATCGGTCTATTGCGACTTACACCTATTTATATTTCTCCCACCAGGTCCAGACTTCTAATAAATCTGATGATCCTGTTGGGAGAGAGATCTTTCACCTCCCCCGGCAACAAGGTGTCATTGCCGAGGATTGCGAATCTTAGTCGTGCCATTGCTGGGCACGAACACAGTTTGTGTTCTGCCGATTTATTCCCCTCCATGCACATGCGGCATTCGGCGTCTTCCGCTAGGCCGATCTTGTGCATGTGGTATTTTAATCTGCAATGTGCCGTGTACAGTCCCACTAGAGTTTTAAGGTGTATCCTTGATAGCTCCAGTACATTGTTGGTTCGGTGGGCTTATAAAGGTCTTCGAGTGTCTGAGACCCGGAAGTCCATGCCAGTAGCGAAGATTTTCTCTTTGTGTCCAAGCTGATATGAACTGCTTGGCCGTTCCATAAGATATACCGATGACCGGTTCCGACCCTGTGAATTTTGTCTTCGCCCCCCTTTTGGTAAGGAGGTCCGTGGATTCATTACCCTCTAGGCCGGTGTGTCCGGGTATCCACAGTAGTGTAACCTTATTGTTTTGACCCAGTTTGGTCAGCGATCTTGCACCAGACAGTTTCGAATTGCACCGGTGGACAGAGCCAAAAGCTGGTTGACTATCGGAGAATATTTTAATTGTCTTACTGTCAGTGCCGATCAACCAGCGATCTAGCACAATCTGGTTGCAAATACCTTCGCTTAAAATATGGTTGCAAGATTGCCCAGGCTAAAGGAAAACTCTGCCCTCGGTCTGTCCATTATTACAGCCAACACCGTCCTTGGTTTTGGAGCTTCTTCTGCAAAAAGTATTGTTTCACCTTGCAGAGTTGGTGGTCTTAAGTTAACCAGGTTTCTCTTTCGGGTGAAGGGCACAATAACCATTTTTTGAGGGTTTATTGTCATTTTTTCCCTTTGACAGCAGCTTTGTGTGGTGTTTAGTACTTCTTGAAGGATGTTCGAAATCATCTCTTCAGAGTTTCCTTTAATTAGGATGACTAGATCCTCTGCATATGCCTGCAGATCGATCTCCCAGAGAGAGAGAGAGAGTATGGCCAGCAGGTGACCATATGTATAAAGATGTCATAATGTATAAAGTAATGTCATAAGTGCGAATTATTCTGTTAAGTATTATATATGTGTCTAAAGATTTACTGTTCTAAAAACAATACATCTTTTTAAATAGAGGATTAATGGACTCGCTTATTTTTGCATTACGCATGTCTGAAAAAAGTTAATTACTATCGCCCAATAAAAAAATTGTCTTCTCTTTACATGCAATTTCTAATTTTCCAAGAATGTTTGCCTTTTAAAGACGAATCTGTTGTTAGTTTTGCTTAATCACCCTTTAGTCTTCCGCAAATTGCTGAAAATCTTCTTCAAGGGACAGGATCTGCAGATGAAACACATGGTTTCGAGTATTTTGGCCTCTGAAATATAAATTCGTAGTTTTTTTTTTCATTACCTTTTAATTTTTAGCAAATTTCCAAAGATCTTTAGAAAAAGGACAATTTTAAAAAAATAATTCAAAAATAAGGGGCGTAAGTTTTTTATTCAAGGAGATGTTGAGTTTCTAAAACAATAAGTCTTACTTTTTGCACAAATTTTTGACGAAAAAAAATAAGTACTTATACGTTTAATTCAATTAGTTGCAGTTAAAGTTACATGTGTTTAAAAAACAGGCCCAAAATAGGTTACTCCCTAATTAAATATAAAATATTTAAGTTTTAAAACCAAGTTTGTCTTACCTTTGCGTAAGTCGCGAAAAGAGCTAGCACTAATGGAGTTAGGGTATGATCCTATTTGCAATTTATATGTTTAAAATAACAATAAAGAAAATAATTTACCTGCAACAAAACTTTATATTTATTTTTAAATCGCTGAAACTTTTACATAACTATCCAAAAATAATAATTGAAATTTTAAATTAATCCTAAAGATAATATCGTTTAAACCAAGATAAAAAAATATATTTATTGTGTTTCCTAAATTGTTTTCGACATGCTGGTTCAACATATAAAAAATTAATAATTACTCATTCCTTTATTGTTTCCATTTCGCTAAAAATTTATATTCGTATTTCGGCCTAATCTCTTTAGCTTATATTAGGAATAAAAACATTTATAAATGAAATTTTCCTCTGACCTAACAGGAAGTTTAAATAGGGTAATAATTTTTCTTTTTAATTAAGCCAGCTAACAACATAGTTATTAATACCTTTTAGAGCTTAATTATATTCCCCCATTAAAAATAACTATTAAAATAAATGGTTTTTAATAGAAAGTACATTTAAATTTATTGTCTACTTTTATTTTTATTTAAATAATTTTATATTTAACTAAAGTTTAATAACCCCCCTGAAACCATTAAAATATTTTTTTATTATTATCACAAAAATAGAACCTTCTAAATAAAAAAATAGAGCTTTATAATTAAAAAATTGTTTTATTGTTACTAAAAATTATTATTAACAGGCCTGTTCAAAATATTTGAGAATTTAAAAAAATGCCCTTTTTATTAATAATAATAAATTATAAATCCATGGGGATATAACTGCTAAATTTTAGGCAATGCTTTCTATATTAAATAATTTTATTTATTTACGAATTGACACAATTTCTTACATTTACTAGGTTTATTAAAGTTAAAAAAAAAATAATGCATGTAATTTATGTATTATAAAAATAGATAGGCTAGTAAATATAATATTTCCATGATACGATTATTAAATAATGTTTTAAGTACTTTAAATAAACGATAACTCATTAGTTATTTCTAAAAAACCAAAAGGACTACTAAAAAGGGCTAAATACTGGAGACCAGCAGTGTTTGGTTTTTAGACGATGTGTATAACACATTTTTTCTTATTTTATTCATTATGCAAATAAGGAACACATGTCTAAACTGCAAACCCTTAAACTCATAGACTCTCGATACGATTATACCATTTTTTAAATAATCTTCTAACTAATAAACTTGTATTGGAACCGTGAAACGGTTTTGTTTAACAAAATCCTACCTGCAGCATATAATAATAACCTTAGTAAAATAATGCTTGTCTTCTGTATAATTTCAAAAAAACAAATTAAAAAGCCCTTTAAGAAGTAAAAACGCTTTTAAAAGTTTTCGGTAACAATATTTAAATAGTTTAGAAACATATTAAAATTTTAGTTTAAAGGATGTTTGTTATTTATAAGGGATATTATTTTTATATTAAAAGAACGAACCTGAAAAAAGATACATTTTTTATTTAAAAAGAGATTGGAAAGCTTGTCAACTATATGAAAAGTGCACAACAGTACAGGCGCTTTAAAAACACGTTCTAATTGTAAGTGATTTTAAAAATTAAATAAGAATGTTTACAATATCAGAAACATGATTTTTTAAAAGAAATTATAAATAAATGCATTGTTGTATTTTTCGTGTGATGTTATGGTTTGTTATACTTTATTACAATGCTTTATTAATGCCATAAAAGATGTAATAGTATATTATTCAATGAGCATGTAATTATAGCTATTACTCACGATGATGAAGTTCGCCTTCGACTTGTGCTTGTGCACTATAATTCCAAGGTGGTTTCTTCTCGATCACTTTTTAGAATGTTTTTAAATACCATTAAAAATAAAAAGTTTCTAAAAAAGCTTTACACCCTTTAGCACTCTACTCCTCTACTTTGACCACAAATAACATATGTTTTATTTGAAATAAATAGAAAAAACAAATTATATTTTTCTAAAAAATGCACAAGGAAAAAAATTAGCAAATTTAAAATTTAAAGGTAAAATGTTCCTTTTCTTGCCTTACTGTAGATTAAAACACAAGCAAAAAATATTGCTGTAGCACTAGAGTAAACTTATTTGCTCTAGCAAAATAACTCACAATTCTTCTTTGCGAAATAAAAAGTAATATTGTCTTTCTAAAAAGTTAATTCTCTGGTCCAAGCGAGATGCCTCTTGAGTATGATACAGAGATAAGTGGTGATCATGCGTTGAAACGCTTTTGTAATAATAAATAAGTAAGCGGTAAAATTTTGGTATTTCCAGTGATTGGTTTAATAGAAAGTCGCTTTGCGATATTTCCTAATAAGTTTTGGTGCCGGTTTCTGGAATGATCTAATTAATATTAATCACCCAGTTTTATTTTACAACAAATTATTATTTATGCTTAGGTCATAAATTTGTGAAAAATTTTTGTTGTGTCGCCAGAAAACATTTAATACAATGAGAGTGCTTTGGTCCTATACCTTGGTAGCCACTGTGTTTAGCGCTATTGATCTCTATGAACTAGAAAATCGTATAAAATAGAAATAAGAAAAAACCCTAAAAAATCCAAAAAATTTAAACACTTATTTACGTTTCGGTGTTAAGTCCTTCACCGTTAACAAGAAAAACTTTAATAAAAAATTAAATAAATTGTGGTAAAAATTTTGATATAAAGTTTAGGGAATTCTAAACGTAACTAACTCCAGCGTAAACTAAGTTTACGTTGGAGTTACGCCTACATATTATATTGGTAAATAATATTACACATTTCGATGGTGGCTCCCTAAATGCACCCCTCAGCCGGAGATCCGGAGAATTGAAAAGGTATTTTACCTCCGGAATAATTTACTTTCGAGAGTGCGATCGTCATTATTTTCCAGATTTTATGATAGAGGAAAAGAAAAAGAAAGAAGAAGAAGAAGGAAAACTGACTCACTCACCCATAACTTAAAACGTCGGTTAAGACAAGAGTCCTTTAGAGACCAAGTGGCATGGTGCCTCCTCAGGCGAGTTAAAGCTTCATTACTACCTACCAAATATTGGGTCTATTTTGATTTTTATAAATTTAGACGATTAAACTCACAGGCACACAAAAAAAGTTTTGGACCAGATATGTGAAGTACCTTCCGGTATGTTTTTTGTGCGCTAAAAATGAATCCGAGGTCAGAATTTACCCGCCACCCTTAGATTATGCCCCAGCAACACCCCAGACCCCCCGAAGGGTCAAAATTTTATTCATTTGGAAAAGATATAATCAATATCTGACAATACGTTTTTTGGCGTGTTAAAAACGAATATGAAGTTAAAATTTACCCATCACCCTTAGATTTTGCCCCAGCAACCCCCCAGCACTCCCCCGAGGGGTCAAAATGTTATTCATTTAGAAAAGATATAACAAAAATATCTGACAATACGTTTTTTGGTGTAGTAAAAACGAATATGAAGTTATAATTTACCCATAACCCTTACATTTAATCCTAGCAACCCCTAGCATCACCCAGAACCACCCTTGGGTTAAAAATTTTATTTTATTGGAAGAATTAAAATAAAAATCTGACAATACGTTTTTTGGTGTTTTAAAAATAAGGATAAAGTCAGAAATTACCCATCAACCTTACATTTTGCCCCAGAAACCCCCCAGCACCCCCCATCCCAAAGGGTCAAAATTTTATTCATTTGGAAAAGATATAATAAATATCTAACAATACGTTTTTTGACCTGCTTAAAACAAATATAAAGTCAGAATTTACCCAACACCCTTACATTTTGCCCCAGAAACCCTCCGGCACCCTCATCCAAAGGGTCAAAATTTTATTAATTTAGAAAAGATTTAATAAATATATGACAATACGTTTTTTGGAGTGCTAAAAACGAATATGAAGTTGGAATTTACCCATAAACCTTGAATTTAACCCTAGCAATCACCCAGCAACCATCCAAAGGGCCAAAATTCTGTTTTATTTGAAGATTTAAAGTAAATATCTAACGTTTTCAGTACACCAAACAACGTATTGTCCGATATTTATTACAACTATTCTAAGTGAATAAAGTTTTACCCATTAAGGAGGGGAGTTGCTGGGGGTTGCTGGAGCAAAATGTAAGGATGATGGGTAAATTGTGACTTTATGTTCATTTTAAGCATAACAAAAAACGTATTGTCAGATATTTATTTTAATTCTTCTAATTAAATAAAATTTTTGCCCTTAGGGTGCTTTCTGGGTGATGCTGGGGGTTGCTGGGGATTGTTAGGGTTAAATTTAAGGGTTATGGGTAAATTCTAACTTCATATTCGTTTTTAGCACTCCAAAAAACGTATTGTCAGAGATTTATTATATCTTTTCCAAATGAATAAAATTTTGACCGTTCGGGTGGGTGCTGGTGTGTTGCTGGGGAAAAATCTAAGGGTGATGGGTAAATTCTGACTTCGGATTCGTTTTTAGCCCGAAAACTACCGGAATATTACATACGTTCGAACTTTTTTGTGCGTGTTATTTATAAAACCAAAGATAATTATTTAAAAAATATATTACATATATTTAAAACATAGATTTGCCACAATATTATTAAACATATCTACAATTCGTATATCTTTCTTACATACTATTGCTCTTCCTTAAATATTTAGCGTTTGGAATAAGTATTCTTATTTTCTTATCTGTTTTTTCCTTAATGTGTTTTTTTTTTATTTACTTAGTTATAACATTTAAGCCAGAGATTCCTTAAGAGAATTATTTGTTTACTTTTGCAAATTGCGTATAAACAATTTTCCTACCAGTCTCGCATTTTATTATGTTTGCAGTGCTCTTATAAACTTACTTGTTAACTTTTTGCACATAGATTAAATTACATAAAGTACAAGTGTTTATTTAGCAATAAATGCAAGGTTTATTTTTAAGTAATCATAATGTTGCTTTATTGTTATATAACATTGCATATCTTTTCGATAAAGATTAATTAAATAAAAGTATGATAATAACAAAAAATAATAATAAATTAAATTAAATTAGGGAAAAAGTCGATTTAATGATTCTAAGCAATAAATCTATTATAAATTATCTTTTGAGTATTATGAGCCTTTCCTAACAATAAGCTTATGACGGACAATTTAACTTTATAAAAAATACCTTTATTATTATACTAGCAGGTAAATAATTAAACTAAAGTCATAAATTAAATATTTTTTTATTAAAGTAAAACATGGATTTGGAAGATAAAGTTGGGAATTTTGTTAAGCATTGGGCAAAGAATTGTTAGTATAATTAACCAATTTTTTTTTTATATTAAAGACACTGTATTTAAAATATAGATAAACGTAAATGTTATTTTTTTAAATTTAAATGATGCTTTACATGAGTCTTTGTACTTAGATTTTCAAATAAACATACACTGAATATAATAGGTACCAATAGGAATTTCCCCAAAAACAAATACCATATCTTCTCATCTGAATGTTCAGAGGATGGTAATATACCACCGCACCTAGGCCTCAGTAGGTCCTTTGTGCTTCCTCTTGTAGGCGGAAGATTTACTGCGTCGTCCAACCTATTGATTTGAAATAGTTGACGACGTCTTTATGTGGAATCTCCCTAATTTCGGCCAGTTATGGCCAGTTCGTGCCCAGCATGGAGTTCCGTTTAAATGTGAGTGCGGGACAATCGCACAGAATGTGTTCCACGGTCTTATTTTCTTGTTCACAGCCCCTACATGTGTCTGTTAGACTCATTTTAAATAGGTGTCCTCGTAGCCCGCAGTGGCCAGTTAGAACACCCGTTGGTATTCGGAGGTTCCTTCTGGATATCATAATGTTTTTTTGCTATTGACTTGTCTGGATAGCTCAGCATTATTTTTGCGAAGTTGCAGTTCGTAGTATCATCCCATTTTCTTTTAAACAGTCGATGGGAGTATTCTTTAATGATGTCTTTAATCGCTGTTGTTGTCAATCCAGTGGTGGGGACCGGACCAACTAGTTTCCGTCCCGCAGCCGCCCTGGCCAGCGAGTCAGCGGTATGATTACCTTTATGTCATGTCCCTTGATCTAGGCTAGGTTGACCACATTATTTAGAGAGATGTTAGTCAGGGCTTGATGACATTCTAATACAAGTCCCGAAGTGATGCGTGGTCCTTTTAAGGCTAGTAATGCTTGCCTACTGTCTGTATAAATACAGGTCGTATGGTTGGCGATGTTGCGACTTTTAATTTCGTAAGCCGCTATGGTTATGGCTGTCAGTTTCGATTAAAGCACGCTGGGTTCTGCGCAAATTGTCCATCCGATTTTCAGGTTTATGGTTGGTAAGTATATGCCACAGAATACCATATCTTATAATCAAATCAATTAAAGCAAAAAAATATATTTCCAAATGGAAAATTCTTTTAATTCTTGAGAGGGTATTCTAACAGCATAGCAATTAGATGTAAGTTTACCATAAAATTTTTTTATATGTACTTTAAAAATCAGTTTACGATCGACATAAATTCTTAAAAATTTAGAACATAAAAAGGACTTTATAATTTCACCATTTAAAAATATGTTATTGAATACATATATGTTAAGATATTAGTTTCAGTTATACTAAAATTATAATTATTATAATATTATATAATTAATAATATATTTTTGGCTTGTAATGATTATACAATACATTGATAATACATATTAAAATGGTTTTAAGCAGCTATAAATATGAGACGTTTTATAGGCTGTACTTATCTTTTTAAACAAAGTAAAGTCCTACTTTGGCAAATCTTTTTTTCTAATAAAAAACCTACACATGTACGTACTCAAAAGAAACATGCTTTGGTGATTGTTTTGTAAAAAATTTAATATGACTTGCTGTTTTCTAAAAGTGTTTACCTAACCACAAAGAAACATGTAATTGACAAGACGTCATTTTTCCATCGATAACTTTAGTATAAAGCATTTTCTTTAAAATAACACTTAATAAGAGCATTCCGGTTATAGTTGTAAAATGATAAATTATAAAAATTATGCATGGATTTTCCTAAATGTTTACTTACACCAGTGCTTTTTTGAAAACACCTGAGCAGACTCAACCAATATGTTTTTCATATCAGCGTGTCTTGATTATTTTATTATAAAAAACCTTAGTAGTATACCTTTTAGTTTTTTTAATGTTTATTTTGACAGTTTTTATTGCAAAAGATATTTAATTTAGCAGACTAACTTTTAAAAACTTTAGGGCCAAACTCTAAGTATTTATTTTAAAAATCTGCATTGTCAAATGACATAAGTTGTTGTAAATATCAAATAGAAAATTATACAGTGCACGTCTAACAATTTTTTTTAACTGTAGAGTAGGGGCTTGTTCTTAAAGGTAAAGAATTTCATTAAACAGGTTTTAAATATTTTAAATTTTACAATATCGACCGTCTTTTATTTCTTTTTTTACAATCCACTAATTTAAAAGAGGAAAAATGAAAATTTTAAGTTAACAAATACAGCTTTACTTCTTGGAAAAATCGGATAAAATGGTAAATGTCTTAAATCCAATAAATCTTCTTTTTTTCATATAAATTTCATTATGATCCTCAAAAAAGATTTTTGAGATTTTCTTTGCTAGGTAGGGATCCTTTATTCTAGTTTTCAGCATATAAACTGGTTTAAACACAATCAATTAACCCTAAAAAGTTTTAAAAATCATTGGTGCATTATTCTATATCGTGATACACAGGCATAGTAAAAAAACCCAAGAGATATTTTTTATCATAAAATCATTTTTTAAAATACAAATACTCTTTAAACAAAAATTTCATAGAAAATTCCCTTTTTCTGTGACACTTTTTGTCCATTGTGATTTTTTTGATTTATAACATTTTTTTTATAAAAATAGTAAGGACTTTTTTTATTAACCCACATCAATACAATTTTAAGACCACAAAAACCTTTTTTTTCTTTAAAATGTTTTTACCTTTTAAAGTTTTGTTATGTTAATTGTCAGCAGTTTACTAAATAAGGGTTTGGGCGCATAAACATGAAATATATTCTTCAATACTTTACTTAAATTTAATATCTATGTCAAGCACAAATTATTGTTTTATTACCAAATACCCTCCATAATAAATGACATACGTTGGAAAGTGGTACCTTAAAAGAGGTATAGTTTGTCTTAAAGTATACTGTGTTAGCTTTTGCCTTCATTTATGGATTATACCTGCCGACAACAATAAAACTGCGGATCAATAGGTATTAAAGGACATAACGTTAGGGGCGGACTCTAATAATATAAAGATTAATAATTTATTGTTAATTTAGGTAGGTATAATCTTAAAATTACATTAAGAAATTAAATATATGCAAAGTTTTAATAAAATTATAACTATATTATCTATACATAATTACATTTTTAATCTAAATATCTAAATCTAATTTTGTTTCACTATCAGAGTCATCATTAAGATTAATTAGAAAATGATTTATGTTATTTTGTATAGAAATGTAAAAGTCCTCAATTTTTATAACGTGCTGTACTGAATTTTTCCAAATCTCAACTGGTATGTTAGTAATTACATTTTTTATCAAATTTATAACACTGGGACTTAAAGTATGTCTTTGTCTAGCTTTTTTTTCCATCCAAAGTGAGAACAACTCTGCTTTCATAAAGACAATATATTTTCCTTCTTATTAGTTCCTGATCACTATTGTCTAAACGGTGAGATTGAAAATCACTACGTTTTTTTCTTTTGTTCAATTCTTCACTAAGAATGATATCCTTTATCGATGATATAGGAGTTTCCGTAAGAAGACAGGTTTCTGTTAAAGCTTCTTGTTTAATCAGTCCTCTACTGATTAAAGTTTCATACACATTTTTTACAATCTGTTTTGCATCTAATGACAAATAGGATCTCGTAAACCATAAGAAATAGAAGGTTGGTTAAATTGAAGCAAAGTTGTGCATTTAAGTACCTAACAACATGCCTATTAGGAAGTTGTAAAGTTCCGAGTACTTCCGGAGATATCCGAAAAAAACCGAAATTTGCCGATTTCGTTTTTATTTTTTTCTGACGTTATTTAAAGAGATATGGAAAAACAAAAGACACTTTCTTATGGCACTCAATTTTTATTGCATTTTTTTGAAGCAGTTATAATCCCAATTACAAGGATGTAAAATACTTAACATTTTTCTGTTAAATAAACATATTTTCCATAAGGGACAATGAGTAAGACAAGGAACGCAAATCATTTCTTATAGGGGCGTTTTATATATGTTAATAAATATTAAGTGTTATACATTTTTGTAATTGAGATAATAAGGGGCTTAAAAAAATTAAATAAAAAACCCAGGTCCGTATTTAAAAAATAAAGTGGATGATGGTTTAACGAAATCGAAACGTCGTACGGAAAATCTCTTAACGCTGTTTTGTAAAGCTTAAAAAGTGGTCATAAGAAAGTGTCTTTTGTTTTTCAATATCGCTAAATAACGTCAGAAAAATATAAAAACGAAATCGGCAACTTTAGGCTTTTTCCGGATATCTCCGAAAGTACTCGAAATTTTGCAGCTTTCTAAAGTGGACATGGTTAGTTACGCAAATACACAACTTTGCCATAATTTAACCGACCTTGTATCTCTTACGGTTAACGAGATCCCTATGCGTACACTCGAATTTATAACACCCTGTATTCTCGTAAAACAACACAGTAAAAAGGTTATTCAACACTGCCACCAAAATATTAGCCGAAATATTTATATTCCTAATGGTCAATACTCAAGAAATACCTGGCCTACCTCTGCCATTATGAAATAATGGGTTTACCCTATAACAATAATAGGTAATGAAATCGTTAAAGGTTTATTGGGGTATTGCCCGTCAAAAGTCATAGTAACATACTTTGAGACAGACTATAAATAAAAGTAAATAAAAATACTAAGATATTATATAGGGATATTGCGCTAAGCTTTTGATATATCGGCTTTTAACAGTCATTTTAAGATTTGGTATTATGCCTTGGTCACTTTTAACTTGCTTCTTATCTTTATTAAAATATCTGCCATTATTTATTATTACTATCATAAAACTTCTTTATTTTGTGTAATCTGTTAGTCATACACGTTTATCGTAAAGCCATACAAATTAAAGACATATCATGTGCTAGAATAGTGCACTTGCAAAAATTTTGTGTATATATACAAACCTATAACAATAAACTAATATTTATTTTATTAGTAATACAATAAAATACACCTTAGTATCTATGAAAAATGTCATAACATTACGATATGAATGGTATTATGGATACAGACAGAAGGTTTACTGGATTTTTAGTTAGTCGGCGTTTTCTTAACACATTTTTTTTCGGAGCATATAAGGGAATCTCCACAAGTCACTTTGGTGCTATATGGTAATTTATAACATTTATCACCTTCATCTAAAACAAGACCATAAAAAAATGCTAGGAGGGAGAAAAATGTATACACTATAAATAAAAATAAACCAATAAAAACCCCAAGCTTACTATTTGACAATACTCTTAAGAAACATTTATTTCCGTAAAAAAATATTTTATTAAATTATAAACCAACCTAGAAAAAGTTGGTAAACCCTTTCCACTTGTAACAGGAAAAATGCTATTTAATTTGAATCTTAAATGGTAATTCAACCTCGTTTACACTTTTACAAAGAAATTCAATTATCAAAATATATTTTAATGGTGTATTTCATTTTATAATATTAAGGATCCTTATATTTATTCCCATTATTTCTAACCTTAAAAATTATTTGAACCAATGGGCCAAGTAAATAAAAGGAAGCAAATACTTATACTCGAGTTTTTTTGAAATAGACTTATGTAATATTAAAAGATCAAACAAGGATGCTACAATAGTAAAAGTATTTGCTTCCTTTTATTCACCTGGCCCATTGTTTAACCTGTTCATTCAGATATTTGCTTTAAAAAAATGACAATAGGCAGTTAGCAACTACTTCAGGTCAAAAATAAGAAAAAGGTGACAAAAATCGCATATTAATTATGATTCTATGTGTCAAATATTGTTTTTGGTGTCCATTGTTTAACTTATTAAATTTTTAAAAATTAAAGCCTTTGTTTGTTTAAAAGCAAACAATATATTTTTTTAAATACTCAGTTTACTGCAAGTACCATTAACGAACATTTTTATTTTATATGGAACATCCTGTATATCTCAACTTTATTATAATTTTAAAAAAATTGGGCCAAAAACAACAAAATATGCTAGGAAGTATATAAACGAGTTAAAACATAAACTTTATTTTGTATTAAAAAAAAACCTATTGAGAAATCTTTAAGACTAATTTTTGTTTATTATTTATAACACAGGTCCACAAAAAACACCACCTTTTTTGTGCTGGGACTATGACTTTCTGGCGTATTTTTTTACTGAACATAAATTTAAAGTCAAAAGGGGGTTAAATACCAAAAATATTAAGAAAAACCCAAAAAACCAACACGGAAAAAAATTTAAAAAAATTACAAATGATCTTCTTGAATTATATATAAAAATATCAGTAACATCCAAAAAACCATCAAAGAAGAAAGATTCCAACAAGTTTGATGAGAATAAGTACCTTTCAAAGAAAATCAAAGCCAAAATTGCAGATGGAGATATCAGAAATGCAATCCGAATTCTCACTTCAGATGATACTATCGCACCTAGAAATGAAGAGATCTTTGAAAAACTGAAAAAGAAACATCCAGTATCCGAACAAGATAATGATGTCGATTATTCCTTTAAAAATATTGATTTTAATTTTAGTTTATCTGAAAATGAAATTAAAAGTGCTATTTCTTCATTTCGTCCTGGGTCTTCTGGTGGTATAGATTCATTAAGACCAAGACATCTTAAGGACTTGGTAAGTGACGAGCATGGTAACCATTCTTTTAAATTACGGTCGTCAATTAAGTCTTTTATAACTCATTTATTTCAAGGTTCAGTTCCAAAAGATATTTGTAAATATCCTCCATAAAATTTTTTTATGGAGCAAACCTATGTGCTTTTAATAAAAAAAAGGAGGTATTCAACCAATAGCAGTAGGAATATGTTTCCGACGTTTAGCTTCTAAGGTAATATGCTCTCGTATTTATGAAAAGCTAGGAAACCTTTTTCGCCCATATCAACTTGGCTTTGGAACAAAATGCGGAGCAGAAGCAGCAATACATGCAATACGTCCTTTTCTTCTTTATCCTCACGAATCAGATAAAGTTATTTTAAAAATAGATTATCAAAACGCTTTTAATATGGTTAATAGAAAAACAATTTTATCACGAGTAAGCGAATATCTCCCAGAATTTTTACCATTTATAGCCCAATGTTATGAAAATCCGAGTTTACTTTCTTACGGTGATCAACATATTTTTTCTCAAAGAAGTGCCCAACAAGGAGATCCTCTTGGACCAGCTCTTTTTAGTTTAGCAATTCATCCACTTATTTTATCATTAAATACAGAAATAAAGTTTTGGTATCAAGATGACGGTACACTTGCTGAAAACCCAAAATCGGTTTTACATAATTTTCATAAAATAATCAGAGGAAGTAAAGATTTGGGTTTAAATTTAAATTTTGATAAGTGTGAATTAACTGTTTTATCTAAAGATCATTCCAATATACTATCAAATTTTTTAAGTGTTGTTCCTAATGTGTCAGTAATTCCCATTTCAAATTTTAATTTATTATCAAGTGCTTTGTCGTCAAATGAAATTGAATACTCAATTAATAAAAAGACAGAATTTTTAAAATCTCTTAGCACCAAATTAAAATTTATAGACTCACATATTTCCTATTATTTACTAAAATATTCCTTTGCCATACCTCGAATGTCTTATTTGTTAAGATGTTCACCTTGTTGGAAATCTCTAGAATTACTTTGTAATTTTGATAATGTATTACAAAGTTTGGTTCAAGACATAACAAATTGTGATATTAAATTAAATTCTTGGTTACAAAGCACTCTTCCAGTAAAATTTGGAGGTCTTGGAATAAGAGATACATCCACCCTGTCTATTTCTGCCTTTTGGGTTCAATCAATGACGTGTCAGGTTTACTTTCCAAAATTTTACCTTCCTATATTCTTGCGACAGTAGATAATGATTTCAGCAATTGTTTTGTAAGATGGTTATCTGTTTGCAATCTTCAAAATCAACTACAAGAATTACCAAAAAAAACAGAAAGATTTTGACTTTTTAATTTGCCAAGCTCGTATTGCCGAGAATAAAAAACATCTAAAATATAAAGAGCTTGAAGAACGCTTTATCTTTATTCCTTTTGCTGTAGAAACTTTTGGTCCTTTGGGTGATGAGGCTAAGGGTTTTATTAATGCAAAAAAATACAATGCAAAAAATCTCGAAGTTTCATTATCTAAAGAATTGGTTTAGCTATGCAACGGGGTAATGCAGCATCGGTACTAGGAACAATCCAGGGAGACCTAGGACTTGATGAAGTTTATAATTTTTAAATATAGATTAAGTTATTTATTTAATTTTAGAATTTTGTTATTTGGTATTTATAACATTATATATTTTAGTATAAATAATAAAAATTTATATTTTTGCTAAAAAAAAACACGGAAAATATACCGGCAGAAACCTGCTTTCACGGAATGTTTGGACTACGACTATAAAAACTATAAGAGATACAAAAAAATTTATACAACAAAAAAGAGAGCTCTATAAATTGTCTATATAAAAGGTTTTTTAAACATTTTTGATAAGATAAATAGTATAGGAGATATAAACGAAAATGTAATTTTGTTTTTTTTTATAATAAATTTTTTAATTTTATTAATTTAAATTCCAAATTACTTAAAATTTGCAGGAAAAATCCAAAAATAAAAAAAATATTTTTTTTTTCTAAAGGTATACCTACCTTAAACAAATCCTAAAAATTCAGTTTTTTGATTATAACTCGAAAAATATTACATTTAGACAAAAAAATTATGTTACTTAAATAAAAGGTCTTGTACAAATACATAGTCTATGTTTAATAAAGTTTCGTGTATCTTTTATAGGTTTTAAGATATTGACGTTTTAATAAAAAAAAAATCGTTAACATCTAAAATTACGCCCTTTTTTCATTTTTTGCTGTTTGACTCCCAATTTTGACTTCAGATTCGTGTTCAGCGAAAAATATACACCAGAAAATCCTTGTCCGACACCCAGCACACACCATTATTTTTTGTAGGCCTGTGATAATTTTAAGTATCTAAGAAATAACGCATTCTCTCTTCGTACGAAACCTATTTATTTTAGTTTTACCACTAGATCATTGTCTACCACATTCAAATAGACGTTATTTATTTTACTTACTTGGCACAACACAGATACCACAACAGGAACATTTTCTCTCATCCTCAACAACAACTTCGCCTTTTTCACATTTTGGATATTGACAAATAACAATGTCACAGTTGTTATTACAAAATTCCTCAACAGAGCTAGATAGAGCTACCATTGCAAATATTATCGCAAACAAAAGCTTCATGTTTGTTTCAATTGAAAGATTCTTGTTTAAACTACGTTAAAGTGCCGTTGTGGACTGCTTAAAAGTAATATTTATTTAAAAATTTATAACAATAATAATAAACATCGCCAGTAAAGAAATAAAATTTAGTGTGTCCCAAATAAAACTATTATTATATTAAGGAATAAATACTATAGTATATTTAGTGCAGCATTTGTAATTACCAAAGGACATAGCACATAAAATGGGATTCTGGCTCTGGAACGATTTTTTAAAAAATTTAATTATGTTGTTTCTTAGATCAATAAGAACATCTTTTAAATGAGACTTTTTTGGGCAGGCCTATAGGGTGGCCCAAAAAAATCACTTAGAAGAAGCTTAACTGTTTATTACTTCCAATATAAACGCACAAAAAGAGTGAAATTTCGTCTAAATCCAAAGAAATAATAGTTTATATATTTGTTAAGAGTTAAAATAATTTGATTTAACATTTAACACATACAGGATGGTCCAGTATGGAACAAATAATATGGATTATGCCAACTAAAATGTTAATATCGTGATATACTTAAACATATTTTCAGGATTTTTACATTTCTGACAGTTTTTTAGAGTAAACTTAAGTTAAAATATTTTGGTTTATGGAGATATACAGAAATATTTAAAATTAAAGATTTGTTTTTTGGTTTGTTTCCACAAGATATTTTGTGACATATAAAGACAGAAAAAAATGTTTTATATAAAAATTGTAGGATTTTTTCCATATTATCTTTTAAAATTATCAGTAAAAAAATATCGCAATTAAAAAATGGAAAAATATCGCAACTTCAACTTTTTTAAATAAAACACACTGTATATTATGCGCTACAACGAAATATCTTTTTTTTTCTGATTTCAAATATATATACATTGATGATATTTAGATGAATCATTTTTGAGATATTTGATCTTAAATTATTAATAAATTACAAAAAAGTTTCATATTAGTATCAAGAAGTCCATGGAAACAATAAAATGGTTATGTTGCTGAATTTGGTAAGGGTTTCTCTGGACCAATAATGTTTATTTTTGTAATTAAACATTTCTACTAGAGTAAAGGAAGACTTGTCGGTGAATAGAATTTTATTTAAAAACTCTGAATCCTGCTGCATGCATAAACCTAGCTATTTCCAATGCAAACTCAGGTCGGTCCTGCATGTTTTGTTCAGGCAGATTCTGGACGGACATAAATTTATAAGAATAAAATTTGTAAAATTTTAAGGTTGATTAAATTTTATAAACTGTTTTATTAAGTTCAGATGCCGCATCCGAGATTGATATTTCAGGATTTTCTAAAATTATTAGAAGTAGTTAGTGCTAGTTTTCATTTCGTGCTACAATCCTTTTCTTTATTTTTAAGCTTTATCGTTTAATAAACTTTCTTACTATGTATTTGATAATATCTATAGATAGTACCCGTTGTTAAGGATATTATAAGTAATATTCCCTTTGCACTATCGTCACATTATTATTGTTACCATAAAAAAGACGCACAATAGCGATTTTTTGTTTTTCTGAATAGCCTATCGACAAGAAAGCAGTATAAATTATTCTTAATAGTTAAAATAATAAACTTCAACTTTTTACGACATCGATACGTCAAAATTTATTACAACAATTTTATTGTTTTCATAGCTTTCTTGATACTAATATGATTTTTTTTCAATTTATTTTTTTTTAAGTTAAAATATCTCAAAAAGAGTTTATCCAAATATCATCAATGTATATATATTTGAAATCAGAAAAAAAAAAGATCTTTCGTTGTAGCTCCTAATATACAGGGTGTTTCATTTAAAAAAGTTGAAGTTGCCCATGTTTTTTAATTTTTTTATAGTGATATTTTTTTACTGATAATTTTAAAAGATAATATGGAAAAAATCCTTCAATTTTCATAAAAATATTTTTTTCTGTCTTCAAATATAAAGGCCTCAGAAGCCACGTAAATATAATCAAAGACCCTGTTCATCCAGGAGACATATTGAATGGAACCTTTTAGATACTTTACTCTGTAGGTGTACAAGAAAATCATTTTAGCTATGGGTAGCTCATTTTTATTATACTTTTGTTAAAAAATCGCCAGAAAAATGTACAGTTTTCTAAACTATGTACCTCTTTATATGTCATAAAACATCTTGTGGGAACAAACCAAAAAAAAAAAAATCTTTAATTTTTTCTTTCTTCAATAACAATAAACCAAAATATTTTAATTTAAATTTACCCTAATAAACTGTCAGAAATGTATAACTCCTAAAAATATATACCAGTTTATCACGATATTAACATATTAGTTGGCATAATCCACATTATTTATTCGATACTGGACCACCCTGTATGTGTTAAATATTAAATCAAATTATTTTAACTCCAAACAAATATATAAACTATTATTCCGTTAGATTTAGACGAAATTTCACTCTTTTAATGCGTTTATATTGGAATTAATAAACAGTTAAGCTTCAACTTCTCAGTGATTTTTTTGGGCTACCCTATAAGCCTGCACAAAAATGTCACATTAAAACGATGTTCCTATTGATCTAAGAGACAACATACTCAAATTTAAAGAAAAAATGGTTTGAGAGCCAGAATCCCATGTTATGTGTGTATGTCCTTTCGGGCGATACATTATTGTGATTTTTTTTAAATTTTAACATTTAAAGTGTTACTTTTTAAAACTTATTGATGTTGTCAAATATCTTTGTTTTTATAACTAGTTACGAAAAGCAAAATTTTTTGCAACTGGTGATGAAAAGTAAGATATTTGACGTCAATGATTTTTCAAAAATGTCACTTTAAATGTAAAAATTAGAAAAAGATATCATATCCGAAATAAAAATAAATATTGTGTGAAACGCGTTGGAAAACACTATTTTTCATAACTCACATTCTTTTGTGGAACTCGCTTTGCTCTTTCCGCAGAAGACTGCTCGTTCCGAAAAAAGTGCTTTTCCCAACTGATTGCACAATAGTTATAATATAACATATTTGACAACGTCAATAAATTTTAAAAAGTGTCACTTTAAATGTTAAAATTAGAAAAATAACTATTGTCCCCATTTTTGTTTAATTTTTCTTACTTAATTTAAAACAAAAATTAGGATCAAACAGTATTTTATTACGTATCTACAAAATTAAAGCTGCCTTAGCAATTTCGCATTAAACAATTTATTGACAAAGTTGATGTGCACTTAAAATAACAAGAAAAACATTTTTAAAAAATAAAATATTAAATAATTTTATTAACAAAACAAAAAATTCTTCGTTCTTTATGTTACCGCATAATTTTTTTAATCGACGACTGCGTCAGACTATCTGAAGTGGTTAAAAAAATATTTAGTTGCTTGATCATCTTTAAAAATAATGAAACTTTTAATGTTTTTTTCTATATCCCAAGACTTTGAGATATTTTTTTTTTTAATTTTTTGCCCCACGCAGTTTGTTTAGGGCGGCTATTTTGGTTTTGGTGTACACGTCAAATTTTGCTATTTACAAAAACATTTATAAATACAAAAGTATTTTGTAAAACAAAAATCATATTTTTTTGTCATTTTGTAAGGAAAAATAAAGGTTTAGTGGTTTATTTACCTTTTTTATATGTAAAAATCACAGTACAAAATGAATGTAAAATTTGTCGAAAATTTACTTTATGTAACTTTTTTTTCAAGTAAAAGGAGAGTCCAAATACAGTCTGATTTTTGGTTTTATTTTTAAGTAAAGGTTGGTAGAATACTCACTTTGTTTTATAACCGGCAATACATTTTTATGGATGTATATATATATATATATATATATATATATATATATATATATATATATATATATATATATATATATATATATATATATATAAAATATATATATATATATATATATATATATATATATATATATATATATATATATATATATATATATATATATATATATATATATATATATATATATATATATATATATATATATATATATATATATATATATATATATATATATATATATATATATATATATATATATATATATATATATATATATATATATATATATATATATATATATATATATATATATATATATATATATATATATATATATATATATATATATATATATATATATATATATATATATATATATATATATATTTAAATAAATTTAAACAAACACTTTTATTTTTAATCTGCGAGATAGAGCTAACCCGATTTCGTGTCAAAACCCCCACAAAGAGCACACTTTAGTATCCACAACTGGTCACCAAAGGGGGAGCGATAACAAAAACAGAAATCGGGTTAATTCTTCTAATCCGTTTATATGAAACTCCCTACTATACAAATTTTATATCTTACATCTTGATGTTTACCTAAATAATCATTACATAAAAATGGGTATACGAAAATGTTGTTTACAGAAAACGATGCAAGGGCGTTTTAAAATTGTTGTTTTAAGCGATAAAATTCATCTTCTTCGTGCCTGATCAGGGAAATATTAAACCATTAGGTAAAACAAAGATCAAAATAAATTCTTACAAACAAAATTAAAAAAAGGCCTTTAGGATAAAGTTCATATCATATTATCTAGATTTACTCCATTCTTCAAAGAATCATCTTCTCGACCAAAAAATAAAATAACTACCTTTCTTTGGCGTTAACTGCCATTGAAAATAAAGAAAGATATACTTACACTCTTACATTTTCGTTTGCAATTAAAAAAAAAATAAAAAGAAAATAAGAATCTAAAGAAATTTAAAAAAATTACTTCTACTAGAATAAGAATCATTAAGAAAATGGTTTTGTTGGTGTTTATTTTATTGTAAAAGCCCATTTGTTGATTAATCTTAGGTTTTACCGGTAAATCTTAGGATTTACCAACAGGAGTCGGTAAATGTAAGCATTTACAAAAAATAGACTATTTTTTCGGATTTATAATGTCTGAAATATAATTAGGGAAAATAAGCCGCTTTAACTAACCAAACTGACCATGCCCGCCCTTTCTGGCCGATTTCCGTGGGGCCAGAAAGGGTGGATATGGTTAGTTCTATTAAGTTAAAGTGATTTTTTATTTTTTTCAATTATATTTTAGACGTGATAAATCACTAAATGTAGGACTGACCGGTTGAGTGACCGGAGAGTTTTGATGTTTGTTTACACCCAATATAGGGCACCTGTCAATTTATTACAAAGTAACGATAATCACAGAACTATTCGGTGGTTCGGGGTTTAACAGTAAAATTTATAAGATAAATTGTTAATAGTGTAATAGCTGTTACATTGGGTAAACAATAAAGAAATTCAAAACTAGAAAACAACCACACATAATAAAAAAACTACTGTAGTAGCACTGTATTTAGAACAAGAAAGCCGTAAGTTAGATATATCAGAAAACCTCGAAATTTATAAACATAAAAAAGACAATAAAGTAAATGTGCACCCAAATGTACCCAAAAAATTTACCCATAATAAATATGTTATAAAATACAGAAAGAAGACCCCTAGTAATATTTATAACATTAAAAATAATAGAAAAATAGGGGATCTGTCGCTCTTTTATAGTTATTTTCACGGCTTCTGCTCAGAGGAGTTGGTCAGTACAATTCCTCCTCTGACAGCTTCCAACAGAGCAACACGTAGTGCAACTTTTATGCATCCTTTGACAGTTTAACTAGAGGGGACCCGAACTTCCCGCTGATCAGATTATAAATTTATAAAGCTAGCCGAGGTTAGGTAGAATTTCATAGTATTATAAAACAATACAATAAATGTATGTACGTTTACCTGTTTCTTAAGATAATTTACTACCTCTTGGACAAATCAGTAACGAGGACACTCTATACAATGACCTAGGATTATATTAATAAATATTACTGCTAAGATATCAAAAATTTTTAACATTTGGTGAAGCTTAACAAAATATTACAACTTTATCTTTAACATTTTTATGTCGGTATCGTGGTAATTAGCACTATTATTATTCTGCTTATAAATAACATATTAATCAAAATAATTATTTAATTATAAAATATTACATAAACCAAAATTTAAATAGGTTACGCATTGTTTAGCTTAAAAATGTATTGCTTTCATTATTCATTTATTGTTTGTTGGTAGAAAAACAATTATATATTTGTTGTACCTGTAAGGTAATGGAACTTACCTTCTTTTATGAAAGAGCCTATATATTAGTTTAAAAGGTAATAACATTAAAAAAAAAATAAATAAAAGAAAACAAATCGCTTGCTTATCAGCTAAAATGTGGTTTATCTCCTAAACGTAATGTTGGGTAAACGACACGCACCTTCAAACCAAAAATACCAAAATATAAGCATGACTTTTTTTTAATCAAAAATTCAGCTTATGCAAACCATATTAAAAATATTAATTACCAGTTTATTGCCAATTTTTAAATTTTACATAAATTCGACAAAGGCAGAAAATTTTCATTATTCGAATTTCTAGCAATTAATGGAATTAAAATTACAGACTATGTTGTAAATGACAAGTTACAAAGCAATAGCTCACCATTGTTAAATATGTTAATTTTATGATACTATTGAGTTCAGGTAATATAAAACTTAGATTGTCATCTGCATTGAAAAAAATACAGTTTGGCAAAACGTAATTGCATAATTTATTTATAAGTGGTGGATTAAATCAGTGAATATCACCACTAATTGTGTTTTTTTTTCTTAAAATAGTAATAAGGATGGACTTTTATCAAGTATCGATCGATTCTGTAAATCAGATGAATATATAAATTTATTTATTTCAGTCAAAGTTTTATATAGTTGAAATACAGGCTAAAAAGCCTTAATACAGTGTGTCCAAGATAAAAATAAACAACATGGGAAAATCGGAAACCGTAAAAGTTACTAGATCGGTTAAATCAGAAGAAAGATGCCTATTTTATGAGCCAATAATATGAAACTGACAAAACTCGAAAATTATGCTTAGTGCCGAAAAGATTCGATAAAATTCGAAATCTTTTTATTTCGTTTTTAGTTTTTACCTGTTTATTTCAAATTAAAGAAAAAAATCTAAAAATACATTTTTATAAGAACTTTTTGCACTTCATCTATTGGTGAAGTCAAAAATTTCTTACGACGTTTCGTTTTTGCTAAACCATCATCAACTTTATTTTTTTAAATAGGGCCTTGGATTTTTTATTTTATTTTTTTTAAAGCAGTTTTAATCCCAGTTACAATGATGTATAACAATTAATATTTTTCTGTTAAATAAACATATTTTCCATAAGAGACAGTAAGTTAGACAAGGAATGCACATGATTTCTTATAGGGGCGTTCCATATTTGTTAAACAAATATTAAGTGTATTACATTTTTGTAATTGGGATAATAAGGGGTTTAAAAAAAATTTAAAAAAAATCCAGGGCCTTATTTAAAAAAATAAAGATAATGATGGTTTACCGAAAACGAAACGTCGTAAGAAATTTTTGTCTCAGCCAATAAATGAAGCACTGAAAGTTCCGATGGAAATGTATTTTTAGATTTTTTTTAACTTGTGAAATAAACAGGAAACTAACCAAATTTTTGAGTTTTCTCAGTACCAAATTAGTAACTCCTAAACTAGGCAAATTTCTTCTAATTTAACCGATCTCGTATCTGTTACGGTTTCCGATATCCCCATGCCGTTCATTCTTATCTTGGACGTTCTGTATATGTACCCCAAATTTGACCTTGCTTAAAAAACTGTTTCCTTGTCTAGGTAATGCTAATGCATCACAGAATTTTTAACATTTTGCTTGTATGTACGGTAAAACCGTTCTTCTATCATAACCCTACTTTAATAGAAGCGGTTTCCTTTTATGCTCATTGACAAGTTGTAGGGGATATGGTTTTATTTTCTTGATATTTTCACGACTGTTGCTTTAAGCGGTTAGCAAATTTAATTTCCTCCCTAGCAACTCCCAACGTAAAGTTCCACTTTCATGCATCCCTTAACTGTCTATGTATAGAAGCCCAAAATTTCCATTATTTTTATCCCTATGCTATCTAGACCGTGGAATCTGCTACCTGCAGAAGTCTTTTCTTCTCTTCCAAACCCTAAAAGAAATTATTTAACAATATTTGTTGTTATTACAATATAATGTTTTATACCCCTTTATGGTCGACTATTGTCGTCACATACTTCTGCTTTTCTTTAAAAAAAATAAGTTTTTGATAGTTTGGCTTAAAATCATCGTTTTATTCTCTGATACTTTGAATCGGCCTGGGTTATTATTTTTGACATGTATTAGTGACATACAATATCATAAAATCATACAATTTGGACAAATGTCGTGTTTTGAAATACTGGGCTAACAAAACTTTTGTGTTCATATATAGTATCATATCAATAAAGTTATATTCATTTTATTAGTAACACAAAAAAATACATCTTATTATTTAAAAAAAGAAGTTTACATTACACTGATTACACTGTAAGTATATAATCTTAATAACAGTAATCAATTTGACTGTATATTTAGTTAGTCGGCGTTTTTTGAACACACTTATTTTTAAAGCAAGTGAGAGAATCGCCACACGTCACTTCTGTACTAAATGGTACTTTATAACACTTATCACCTTCATCTAAAAAAAGAAATGCAATTAAAAAAATAATAAAACCCAACAACATTTATACTTAATATTTAGAAAATAAAAATAAAAAACACAACTTTAACATTTAACAACACCCCCTTAAAAAGCATTTTTTACTAAAAAAATGTTATTTTACTAAATTATAAAATGACGTTAAAATATCAGGTATCCCTTTTAATCTTGTGATAGAAAATATGCCAAGACCAATTCATTTTAATATTAAATAATAATTTTATTATTTTTTTATAGCTTTTATAAAAATATTATCAGAAAATATATTTCGTTGATATGTTTCATTCTATATAAATATCGATTTTACAACTGTTGTAATAATCTTAAACCTAAAAATCGTCTAAGTTACAATAACTGACTTTAAAAAATGACAAAGGGCTGCTAGCAACTTGTCTTAAAATAAAAAAAGGTTAACGTGTTTGAGCATTTTTTCAAAAAAGTTATAAATAACTTAAATATTAGGGGTAGGTAGGTAGGTAGGTTTAAAGTGAGGGGGTATAACACCCTTCCGCCGCGACCGATCGGTCTATTATGGCTCACACCCTTTTATATTACTTCTAATAATCTGATGACCCTGTTGGGAGAGAGATCTTTCACCTCCCCCGGCAACAAGGTGCCATTGTCAAAAAATAAATAATCAAGGTAATATTGTCAAAGTTATAAAATTATTATAAATAAAGCATTAACATTTTTTAAACTATTATGGCGTGATATTGTTATGTATGTTTATAAGAAGGGCTCCAACGCGAAAAAATTATATGACAATTACATTTTTTTTTAAATGTGTAATAGACAGATGTTCAAAACAGTTTTCTTAATTAACAATTGTCTAACTTGTTAAAAAATTGATTTAAAGTTAAATTTTCAACAAAAATAAATTCTTTAAAGTGTTCTAAGTACACCATTAATTTTTAAATTTTTTAAATTAATATTTAATACCCTTAAAAAAATTATTTAGTGTTATGTACTCGGTTTTGATGCCGAGCGCGCAACCAAAAATATCGTGCTGGGGTCCATTTTTAGCGTTAAATTAAAATTATAAATAATGGAGATAAAATTCTGGTGTTTTAGGACTTTTTTTGGAAATTTCCTCCCCTTTAAGGCTCTTTTTTTGCAATTTTCTCCATCTCTTATGGTTTTTAAGTTATCATTAAATATCAAAATGGCCTTTTTTCCCTTTTTTTTAATAACAATTGCAATTTTTAATGGCAGACAAAATCCTCAAAACGTCTTTCTTAGATTTGCATTCGCGTCGAATGAGTTATCGCTCATATTTTTGAAATCCTTCTAACTATTTTTGCAGGAAACACACTTCTTGACTAGACTATATCTTTTGCAGCAATAAATAATTAAAAATTGATTTCTGTATTAAATTTATTATAACTTACTTGGAAAAACACATCCTGGGCAGCATCCGCAAGAACCAGCTCCTTCTACCAATATTGAGCCAGTAATACAATTTACTAAGGGACAATCATTACACAAACATAGTTGTGAATTTACAATCGTAAATAAACCAAAACTAATAACAAAAAATACAAAAAAGGTTAATTTCATGGTTACTGTTAAGCTATTAAAGAAAAAATCCCGTATTTATGTAACTTATTATACCATTTGTACTTTTTTCAAGGTGACTTGGGTTGTGTTAATTTTAACATAATTATAATCATAACAGTTGTTTGTTTTTATTACGCATCCTTATTAGCCCAATCAAATTGTCATTTTAAATAGGGCCCAAGTAAGCATGAAATTGGCTATTTAGTTTTATTGTTTTAATTGGTCTATTAGGGTACTAATAACAGTAATCTGTGGTTTTCCACCAAAATTTTTGATGGGAGAACTTTTGACAGCCCAAAAACCACGAATTTTTTGGACTTTTTTCAGTTTTTTCGATATATCTCGAAAACTAAATTCCTGTCGATTTTTTTAAATTGTACTTTTTTAAAGAGCATTAAATTTCTAACTATTACCAACTAAAGTCCCGTCTAACTTTAACAGCAAGCGAGCTACAGCCCCTTAAAAATTGTCTTTTTTTGCCAACATTGCAAAAAATCGCCAAATCCTTCTATTAGGTAGGTACGTTTAAAGTGAGTGGGTATAACACCCTTCCACCGCGACCGATCAATCTATTGTGGCTCACACCTTTTTATATTTCTCCCACCAGGTCTAGACTCCTAATAAATCTAATGATCCTGTTGGGAGAGAGATCTTTCACCTCCCCTGGCAACAAGGTGTCATTGCCGAGGATTGCGAATCTTAGTCGTGCCATTGCTGGGCACGAACACAGTATGTGTTCTGCCGATTTATCCCCCTCCATGCACATGCGGCATTCGGCGTCTTCCGCTAGGCCGATCTTGTGCATGTGGTACCTTAATCTGCAATGTTCCGTGTACAGTCCCACTAGAGTTTTAAGGTGTACCCTTGATTGCTCCAGTAGTTTGACAGTTCATTGTTGGTTCGGTGGGCTTATGAAGGCCTTCGAGTGTCTGAGACCCGGAAGTCCATGCTAGAACCAAAGATTTTCTCTTTGTGTCCAAGCTGATATGAACTGCTTGGCCGTTCCATAAGATATACCGATGACCGGTTCCGACCCTGTAAATTTTGTCTCCGCCCCCGGATTCATTACCCTCTAGGCCGGTGTGTCCAGGTATCCACAGTAGTGTAACCTTATTGTTCCAGACGGTTTTCGAATTGCACCGGCTGGATTTAAGAGCGTTAAGAGCTGCCTGACTATCGGAGAATATTTTAATTGTCTTACGTGTGCAGTGCCGATCAACCAGCGCTCTAGCACACATCTCAATAGCAAATACCTCCGCTTGAAATATGATTGCAAGAGTGCCCAGGCTAAAGGAAAACTCTGCCCTCGGCCTCTGTCCATATATTCCAGCTCCAACACCGTCCTTGGTTTTGGAGCCATCGGTATACCAACAGATGTCAGCCCGGAGCAGGTCGGTCGTTTTTCGACTCCAGTCCTCCCTTTGTGGGTAGACTACACTGTAGGGCCGGTTGTAATTGGTTGCTGTAGGCATTATGTTTAGGGCATTCCCAGTCTGTCACAGGTCAGGACATTCCTGAGGAGACTGGTGCTCTTCATATGACACGCCTGCGGTTTGTTACTGACCGCTTGATAGTGTCTGTATGTTGCCCACCTTGCCTCTCTCTCCAAGTAGATATGCAGAGGAGGCAGTCCTAAGGGCTTCCATGGCCGCGGTTGGTGTCGAGCGCAGCGCGCCCTTGATCATAAGGCAGGCCTGTCTCTCTAGGCTAGATAGCTTTGCTTCCACTTGCTTGCGCCACCATGCCACAGAGCCATACGTGATCATTGGTCTTATGACTGTCACGTATAGCCAGTACATCTGTTTTGGTTGCATGCCCCAGGATTTGCCACATATCCTGCGGCATGTCCAAAAAGATAGGGTCGCCTTACGGGTGACTTTTTCAAGATGTGAATTCCAGCTAAGAGTGCCATCTAGGATCAACCCCAGATATTTAGCTTCTCTCGCAAATGGTATTGTTTCACCTTGCAGAGTTGGTGGTCTCAAGTATCCTCCTATTAACTCCTTTATATTTCTTTATAACTCATCCAAAGAATTATAAGAATCATAAAATTGATTATGGTTGAAAATGGTTGACTTAAAAAAGCCCTAGCTTTGGTTTTTGGAGCAGAGGAACGAGAAGGGAGGGGCGTAGGTAGGACAGAGGGGTTACGCACAGTGTTACAATCTTATGGTATGACAGGACATAAATCATAGCTCTGATTACACCAAATGCAATTTAAAAACAAAAATAAATTGTTATCTACAGCCCGTCGCTTATACTTTCTAAGCGGTTTTTAAAGTTTTGGTGCCACGACTGGGGTATACAGTGTGTCCCTTAAATTACCTATAAATTCATTCAAAAATTTGGGTTTTTTTACTTAAAAAAACGCTTGGATCTGCCAATTTTTTATTTGGGTGAAAATACAACAGATCTTCCTTATTTTTTTAAAATAAAAAATAAAACATATTAATACAAGTAAATAAATTTTAATATTAAACTACTTAACATAAAAACCAATTCTTAAAATTAGCAATAGCTTGCAAAACAAAATAAATAATCAAAAATTAATCATGAATAAAATTTTTGGCTAATTATTCTGAATCAAAACTACTTAATTCTTTAATTAAATTTAAGTTACGAAAAATCTAAAGAAATAGGGAAATCCACAAAATTTTTAATAAATACATACTTTACTAACTGAAAATCAAACTAGATTTAAATTTTCTGAGGCTAGCTAAATGGGGATCGGATGTTAACAAAAGCGTTCTATTTATATCAGTATTCGCAGATATTCTAGAGCACTTACTGCCATTATTTAATCGAATTTTTCGACATTTTTTATGTCTTGCTTACAAAGCATTCTTCGAAAGCTGACCAACTGCTAAGTCAAAAAATTTGATTATATCACCCCCGTGAACTAATACCTTATGAACTGTACTGGGCATATAGTACCAATTATACAATGATAAATATAATGCTCTTGTCTGATCTAATGAAAATTTAAATTTATTTGTATTAATTTTTGGGGCCAGATGCTATAATTTTTAAAATTAAACAAACCTTTTCAATTAATTTACAATTTACTCCTGTGATTTCTGCACCTATTTGCGGGTTATGGAAAAAACGTCTAACAGAGTTTTCATCATTTGTGGAGCAATACCCAGGCTTAGGTTTATCAATTATTAGACCCATTCTAGATTAAAGTTTACTTTGGATGCTTTTTTTGTTGTTTTCAAATATTTTTTTATTTTATTCGCCTTTTTTAATTTGTGTATTCAACAATGTAAACTTGACAAACCAATATACAGGGTGTCAAAAAAGTCTGGAATATTGCAAATATCTTCCAAGCCGCTCTTAATTTTTCGACGAAAATTTAGCTGGCAACACAATTTTAAAAAGGCGTCAGATAAATGTAATTTCACTTTCCAAAGTATACAGGGAAAGCCAAAAAGTAGTATCAACTTAGGTTTTTTAAATGGAAACCCCTGTATATTTTTATGTATTCGAATAGATCTTTTCAAGCCAATTTCAATGGTATACAGTTTTATGTGTTTATCTGTCAAACTGATCACGCATTTGATTTCTAATTTTGATTTTTAAGTGATCAATGTTTTCCGGCCTATACAGGTACTTATCTGTTAATGTCAGTTGACTTAAATGACATTTTGTGTCAAATTTCTAATTACAACAGTAGTCATTTTAATTAGTAGAACGATGGCTTTAACTGAAAAGAGAAAAAATTAAGATACTTATGATGATTGGATACGGTGATCGCAAGAGATCACAAGCAGAAGTGTGTGATTTATTTAATCATATTTATCCGAATCGACCCGCAATTACTCAATCGTTTGTTGCTTAAGAAATTTAACGAAACGGGAAGTGTAAATCACAGACCCAATCAGGCCGACCGAAAACAGCTACTGGTGGTGATACGGCAATAGATATTTTACTGCATGTTCAAGAGAATCCCACTCAATCGCTTCGCCAATATGGACTGGATCATAATGTTACTTACCAGTCTGTCAAAATTTATTTGGAAGTGAAAAAATTCGTCCGTTTAAGATTCATTTGGTTCAGGAACTTACAGAGGATGATTTCGATAGACGTGCAGAGTTCTGCGAAATTATGATGGAGAGGTGCAATGCTGAGCAAAATTTTTCTCAAAATATTCTCTTTTCTGATGAAGCTACGTTTATGCTTCATGGTATTGTCAACAGACATAACTGTAGATATTGGTCTGCAGTCAATCCCCGATGGATGGCCGAAGCACACACGCAAAGACCACAAAAAGTGAATGTCTGGGCAGGTATCATAGGTCATAATATTATCGGACCATTTTTTATTGCGGAAATCTTACATCAGAACTTTATTTGGAATTATTGCGTGAACATGTCATTCCACAGTTAGAAATCCTATATCTAAATAGAAGAGACATTTGGTTCCAACAAGATGGTGCTCCCGCACATTTTGGTTTGCAGGTGCGTCAGTTCCTGAACCAGAATTTCCAAATCGGTGGATAGGGAGAAGGGGCGCTATTGAATGGCCTGCAGGTCTCCGGATTTAAATCCTTTGGACTTTTATTTGTGGGGGATTTAAAAAATAAAGTTTATAAAGATAGGCCGAAAAACATTGATCACTTAAAATAAAAATTAGAAATCAAATGCGTGAGATTCGTTGAATACTTTTGATAACCTGTTACGAGAATTTAGGACAGGCTTGGATATTGTCTAGCTAACAATGGCAGACAATTTGAACATTTGATAAAGTAGTGTAATCTAATTGTTACTGCAAGACGTGTTCCCGTTTGTAAAATTTCAGTTTGGAATTATGTTTTTGGTCGTTTATTAAAACTTGTTTTTAAAGAATAAAACCTGTTAAGTTGAAACATCTACATAATTTACTTTGTTTTTATGTTCCTATTTAAAATTAGCTCTCAAGTGCTTTGTAGAAATTATAGCTTATTCGAAAATTTTAAATCGTATAATTCGATCAGTTGGCAGATAAACAAATAAAACTGTATACCGTTGAAATTGGCTTGAAAAGATCTATTCGAATACATAAAAATATACAGGGTTTCCATTTAAAAAACCTAAGTTGATACTACTTTTGGCTTTCCTGTATACTTTGGAAAGTGAAATTACATTTATCTGACGCCTTTTTTAAAATTGTGTTGCCAGCTAAATTTTCGTCGAAAAATTAAGAGCGGCTTGGAAGATATTAGCAATATTCCAGACCTTTTTGACACCCTGTATTTGAAACACTATATTTGAAACACTTCCATCAAACATGTTAAATAGCACTTTGTATGAGATTTTCACATAATTACCTTTACAGATAAGCTCATAAAGTTTTAATGCGTTTATTAATGTGTTGATAATAATAATATGTTCCCCATTTCGAACTAAGTCTTTATCTTTTTACATAAAAACAAACTTTATTGGCTTTTTTAATGCAATTATTTTCCACCCTAATTAATTTTATGATTCTTATAATACTTTGGACAAGTTATAAAAAAATATAAAGGACTTAATACGAGGATTTGGCAATTTTTTTGCAATGTTAGCAAAAATAGACAATTTTTGAGGGGCTGTAGCTCACTTGCTGTTTGAGTTGGACGGGACTTTAGCTAATAAAAATTATAGGAAATTTGATGCTCCTTAAAAAAGTTGATAGGACTATTAGTTACAAGATATATCGAAAAAACTGAAAAAAGTCCAAAAAATTCGTGGTTTTTGGGCTGTCAAAAGTTCTCCCATCAAAAATTTTGGTGGGAAACCACAGATTACTGTTATTAGCACCCTAATAGACCAATTAAAATAATAAAACTAAATGGCCTATTTCATGCTTGCTACAATGTACTAATTGATTGGGCTACATGTGTTTTAGATGGATACGTATTTTCGTATATACTATATACGGTAGTTAAAAAATGCAAATTATGAACTATATATAATATAATATATTATGTAATATGTAATAATAAATAATATAAAGCTCAAGAATTTTACTTTTCTTTAAAATTTTGTTATTTATTAATTTATGATCTAATAGAATGGTAAATAAATCTTTTTACTACAACTACCATTATCTAGCGTAGTATTTATTTAATGGAAGCCTTAAAACCTAAAAGATGTTAGTATCTTTTTCTTAAAATAATATTATTTAAATATATTCTAGAGTTTTTTAAAAAACGGTATTAGATTAAATAGAAAATTTTTGTACACTCAGGTTTAGGTCAGCTTAAGGAATCAATCAAATTAATATTACGTTAAATTTAATAAAAAAAAAACAGAGAAAAAAATTATTTGGGTGTGAAAATTTACATCTGGCCCTCTTTTTTTCTTTTTAATACTCGTATGAAAGTAATAAAAGTTTTTCTATATATTTTTCTCTATACATTTCTATCATATTTAAAGGTATTCATTATCCTAAAATAATTATTTTTTTGTTTAAATAAAGTATTTAAGGTTGTAGATTAAAAAATAAACTTAATTTTAAACAAAGTTTCATGAACATCTTATTTTCCCTTTTTTGATTTTAATTGGCCTAATTTAGTTTATTAGGGTACTGATAAAATTGCTGTTTTAAATTATTCTCCAATTACTACAAAGAAAAACTAAAACCAGCAAACTAATAACAGCTGTTTTTATAAAATTTATTTTATAAGCAATACATTATAATACTATATATAAAATTTTTGCTAGAGGTTAGGTATTAGCAAAAAAGTTTGCAAATTCCATCACAGCATATGAGATCATTATTAATACCACACATAGGGCGAGTGCCATAACATGGATCTCCTACTTCTGAAAATAATAACTGCCATATAGATTTTGTTAAATTAAAGCATTAAATTATTAAATTTCTTTTTGGCAGTTCTAACTTGCCTTTACCTTCTCACCCTATATCAAGCTTTTACATAACTGTATATTGGACTAAAAACTGGTAACTTTACAGTGCGTCCTAAAAGTTATGTCTAAATTCATTCAAAATTAAGCGAAGGGTTTTTTGCAAAAACGCTAGGACCCGTCGATTTTTATTTCAAGTTGCGCATTTTTCTACGTGAAGTTTGTATATACAGGGTTGCTCAAAAATAAATTTCGACCATCAACTTTATTTTTTCAAATGAAAGCACCTTTTTTATTTTATTTTTAAATTTCGCGTGGAATTCTACGTATGTTTGATGCATCATGTCCTATACCTAAAGTCAACAGTTATTGAAAAAAACACGATTCATGTAACAAATAAAAAAAGAACAAAAATTAAATTAAATGTTTAAAATGGTTGCCATTCACGGCTTGACGATATCCAAGGCGATCAATAAACTCTCGTTGCACATTTTCAATCATTTCCCAAGTTATGGCGCGCACTTCTCTGCAAATCCTCTCTTTCAAGTCCTCTAGATTATTTGGCCTATTAACAAATACCTTCGACTTGAGATATCCCCACAAAAAAAAAGTCCATTAGTGTTAGGTCAGGCGAACTAGCAGGCCATTGTCAAGCCGTGAATGGCAACCATTTTGAACATTTAATTTAATTTTTGTTCTTTTTTTATTTGTTACATGAATCGTGTTTTTTTCGATAACTGTTGACTTTAGGTATATGACATGATGCATAAAACAGACGTAGAATTCCACGCAATATTCAAAAATGAAATAAAAAAGGTGCTTTCATTTAAAAAAATGAAGTTGATGGTCGAAATTTATTTTTTAGCAACCCTGTATATACAAACTTCACGTACAAAAATGCGCAACTTGAAATAAAAATCGACGGGTCCGAGCGTTTTTGCAAAAAAACCATCGCTTAATTTTAAATGAATTTAGACATAACTTTTGGGACGCACTGTATAACGGGTAATTCAAATAAGGTGCGCACCAATAATTATATTTAAAGCTATATTAGCGTTTAAAATAGTAAACTAATGTTTTTTTTTGCACAATGGCTTTTTTAGTTTTTATTATAAAAGGTATTTAGATTTTAAATAATTTTTTTATAGAAATCTAGCTTTAGGACGAAGATAACGAAGTTATATGACCTACACCACCGTGAAACTTACCTACCTAGGCGGGTATAACAGTGAGTTATGAAAACCAATACCAATATAATTTGTGTAAAACGTTTTGTTGTTATAATTTGTTAGTTAAATTAATATTTTTTAAAATACTTTTTTTTGTCTCCTTAGCGTAGGTGCACATAACTTCGTTATTTTACTTCAATAAAAGTAAAAAAAAAATAATTTACAGATTCTAAAAATTACTTAATATTGAAAATGCACAATTTTCGTTTTGATTAACTGCTGTAAAAAACGGTTGAGCTTATATGCAGGAATCTTTTACTGGCCAATCTTACTTTTAAATATTATATATTTTATCGATCTACCACGAATCAGTGATCGGCAGTATCGACTTTTGCATTAACGATTTTAATATTATTCTACTTTTTTTAAAAAGTTAGTAATTAGCACCCATTTTTTTTTGAAAATTATTAATTAGCAAAAAAAATTGCTCATATTTAAAAAAAAAATAGTAATTATTAAAAAAAAATTACTTTTTTTAATTAGTAATAAGTAAAAATGTATTTCTATTTTTTTACTTAGTAAGTAGCAAAAAAATATTACTATTTTTTTTTAACATTACTAATTTTTTTGAAAAATGACAAATCTCGTCGACAAATCAAAAATTTGTTATAAAAAATGTACCCCAAACTGAACTAGTCCATTATGTTCACTGGCGTATCCAAAAATTATTTCAAAAAGGGTTATGATGACATAAACATACAAAAACATAGTCTTTTTGTAGAAAATCCTTTATTAAGGTGTATACAAAAACATTCATAAAAAAACTTAATTTTTTTTATTAGGTCTGGTTTTTCAACGTTTTGTAGCTCTAATTTATCTAAAGTTTATTTTGTAATATTAAAATATTTCCTAGAACTAATATCTGCTTATTGGCTTTTTTTTTATTTGTCTAGTTTAGTAATCCAAATTACACGTTGTTACTGGTATTGTAGCCTTGATAGTAGGTAACTCCTAATAGCAGTGAACTTATTTTTGTTAAACATTTTTAAATTTCTAATTCTATTAAGGAAGTTACTAAAATAAACAGAAAATGTTTTTACGTTTAACAAGTTTATATACACACCCCCGAATACGTCATTGAGGGCCATGGCACTTATTGTCTCTATTTGGTCAAGATTTGTAAAGTTTATTTCATAATTTCTGGTTACAACAAAACAAATTAAAATTCAAATATTCTTTATTATAACCATATTAATATTATTAAACTAATTTTGTCTATAAAAATTACACCTAAATGGTGAATTTCAGAATGTCAAACAATGTGTGGATAGAATAAAAATTAAACTATTTGTTATATTATTTATTTATTTTTTTTAATTGTTTCTTTTAACAAATTTAACAAGCTTGTCGTATTTTCTTATTATTAGATTAAACCTATGAGTAACAATAATAAAGAACTTATCACTCAGTGACTAATTTTTTTTTTCAAACAAATTTTAGAATTATTTTATTTTAATCACAAAATAAATTTAATATTAAAAAATATTAAAAACAAATCTAACATTTTTTAAGTAAATAAATTAATTTAATAACTTATTTATAATGGATAAAACTTTCTTTAAGGAACACATATTCCATTGCAACATCTTAACCGACTACCACATGTCGGTTCTAAGGTATTGAAATCTTCGTAACATTTATCTCCTATTTCTAAAAAAATATAAAATATAGTCAATTATAAAAAATTATATAAAGTTGCAAAATATTTCCGGAAAAATCAATCTTGTCAATTTAAAATATTTGGCCGTTTTTTAAAAAATAAATATTTATTTTATATTAATCATAAAAAAAACTTCATATAATAAAGAGATAGCGCTTCCTTTCAATAACATATCATAAGTTATTAAAGATAAATTAAAAATTTACTTTAAATATTGGGGTTTCAAATACTGAGGATGATATTTTACGAAAAAATATAAAATTACTTATTTAAAATAATATTTTTTTTTAACAGAGGGTACTTTTACTAATTTTAAATAACATCAAATGTATAATATAACATACTTATTATCTTTAAAACACATTTCTTAGCATATGGTCAAAATTTAGAAAATATATAATTAAAACAAGATTAAAGTGCACATGTTTGGTACCAGTATACAGGGTCATCTAAATTAAGTCTCTAACATTAGTTACTTTGTTATTATTTAAATTTTTAAATCAGAAGACTAGTAAAATTTTTAACGCCGTTAAGATTAGAGAATGCAAAGAGTAGTCGAAAATGATGTTCTTGAGTTGAAGAGTAAGATAGTATTTTCTTAAATAAAACGCCCTGTATGCTGTATCACCAAGATATATCGAAGAGCTTTAAAAAATATTACATCTTCAATAGTTTTAAAAATGTGAGCATCCGAATCTATTTTTTTATATTAATAAACCATGTATATTAGTTCGTTATTGGTGTACATTTGAATTGTAGTAATTAGTCCAAAGCTGGGACGGATCCTTCAAAAAAGGAATTGATTTACGGTTTCGGATCCTCATAAAGGAATTGAACCATCAATCGAATTACCAATACGAATCCAGGGAATCGATTCCAATTTAACGGATCACGAATCCGGATCATATTTCGTTTTTATACTTACAAATGGTAACTACGATACGAATGATACTTAATAATCCAGATAGTTAATCAAGCGTCAAAGTTTCAAGCATGGAGCCCGAGCCGCGGTATATAAATTTAGCCTTATTTTAAAGTGCTATAACTCTTAGCCAAATTAGTTTTTGGTAAGTATTTTTTCAATTTGAAAATGTTATTTCTGAGATCAATATGAGTCCACGCTTAAATGGAACATTTTTTCGAACTGTATTTCAAAACTTGCGATGCTAGATTTTCATAAGGTTTTTAAACGTAATTCTATAAATAACCCCAAGCGACTTCTTATTGTAATTTTACAGAAAGTTTCACCAGTACCGTTTAATAATTGCTCTGCTTGCAGAATAGAAAATAATTAAATGTCCCTATTTAAAAGTTCCTCAAGGTTTATCTCAAAGATAACAAAAATTATGAAGATCGAGCACAACTTTTAACCTAAATACAAGTAAAATGTATGTCCATTTTTGGATACCACACTCTATGGTTACGAGAAAAAAAATGTTTTATTTAAATTTTGTTTCTCCGGACCTAAAAAACGACATATTTTAGCAAAAAAATAACATGATAGGTGTGTTTCCTTATTTTAAAATCTTAATAGACAGGTATTTTAACATTCTTTATCTTAATTTTCGAAAATAAATATGATGCTTATCAAGAATCTTAGGTGAAAATTTGGGAATTAAAAACGAAAAAAAAATTAAATGGCGGATTTTGACATTTATAAACCAATTTGCCTTAGATTCGGAATATAAGGATCTGGGTCAAAATTTAAAAATTAAGAGTCTTGGGTAAACATTTGGAAATTTAAAATGGCGTATTTAAAATGGTAGATTTTGGTATTTGTCTTAAATTAGAAAGATAAGAAATCGATTTCTTCTTGGAATCGATTCCAGCCCTTGTATCCTTAAAAAAGAATCGATTCCTGGATTCGATTCCAAAAGGATCCGATTCCTACCCAGCTCTGGTATTTACATATCATTATTTACTTTAAGTTGTTGGTATAGATAGATAGATAGATAGAAAACATTTATTTGACAACGTTACATTTTCATTTTGTTGCAGGTCACAAAAATAAAAATAACCATAAATAAAATTTAAAAAGGATAAGACAAAAAAAACAATATTACAAACGGATAAATAAAAATGATCAATAGACAATACAAAAATAGTCCATACATGAAATTTAATTCATTGGTGACGCCTCCAGAATTTTTACAGAATAAAAACATTTTTGTAATAACAATTTTTTTATTTTATTTTTAAATTTTAAAAAATTTAAGCCCTGTGCAGAGTTGCCAATCTTATTGTATAGTGAAATATTCAAAAGGTCCGCGCCGAGCAGCGAGTCGATGCCTGGGCAGTAATATAAATTTTAAGATCGTGTCCCGTAGGGGGATTGTACGACAGCTTAGTAAATTTATCTATATTTTTTTGGATCTCAAGAAGTGTTTGAAAATGTATATGCAAGGAAGTGGCATAATCCCAAACTTTTAAAAAAGGGTCTGCATGATTGAGAGGGCCGATCCCCGCAATGACCCCCACGGCCCCTTTTGAAGTTTAAAACCTTTTCGTGATGGGTGAATTGCCCCCCAGGGCAGTCCCATAACTTAACAGGGGAAAGGGGGTTGGCAAAATTAACCATTACCAAAATTTGCGTATCAAAAAACCTTTTTTTCTGTTTCAGTAAAAAATTTGATTACTTAATTTGGCACAGAGCATATCAATGTGTGCAAACCATTTCAAACCATCGTCCACCACAAGACCCAGAAGTTTAACGTGTGCTCCCATAATAAGATTATTATTAAAACTAAAAGAAATTTTTGAGTTTTATCTGTGTTTAACTTAAGACTGTTACTGGTATACCAGTTTTGGGCCTTCGCAATAGCTTCGTCAGTGCGTTGATTAACAGAAATTTCGTCAATACCAGAGGTAATAATGGTAGAATCATCTGCGTACAATATGCTTTTATTTGGTGACAGTGCAGTGCTAAAGTCATTGATGTAAATGATGAACAATAGTGGGCCCAAAATTGAGCCCTGAGGCACGCCCGAAGTTAGATAATTTTCATCAGAGAGACCACTGTGAATTGAAACGACTTGCTTTCTATTTTGCAGATAAGATTCAAGGAGGCGATGGGGTACTCCATTAACACCATAATAATTCAGCTTATCCAACAGCTTTGGGTGGGAGACACAGTCAAAGGCTCGGCTTAGATCACACAGGCTAGCAGTCCTTAGCTCACCACGATCCAAACCCTGAACTATGTCGCTCACGACTTCCAAAATACCAGTTATAGTGGAGCAGCCATTTCTAAATCCGTACTGCTCACTAGCCAGAATTTTAAAATTTTCAAAATACAGCGTAAGTCTGTCTTTCAGAATAGACTCTAATATTTTACCAAATATGGGCAATATCGATATAGGTCGATAATTTTCTGCTTGACTAGGATCTCCTTTTTTGAATATGGGCAGAACCTTAGCCACCTTCAGAGCATCAGGGAAGGTTCCTTCAGAAAAACATTTATTAATTAAAATAGTCAATAAAGGAGCTAGAGTATTACAAGAGTGCTTGACAATTTTGGTATTAATATCGTAGATGTCATAGCAATTAGAATTCTTTAACTTTTTAATGGTATCGACAACATCGCTTTCAATTACCGGCCACAAGAAAAATGAACCATTTGGTCGAGGCAACCTGTGTAAAAATTCCAAATGAGATACTCCGTTGGGTGTTAGTGAGTTTGTAATTGTACTAGAAATAGTACAAAAAAATTATTAAAGTCGTTAGCTTCAATCTCGCATTTTAAAGGTTTTCGTGATATATTACACTCTTGTTTAATTAGTTTCCAAGAGTCCTTGGATTTATTAACAGATTTGGTCAAAAAGTCTCTGTAACCTGTCAACTTGGCTTGGCTGACTTTACGTTTATAGTCGTTTTTTAAAGATTTATAGACATTAAAGTCATTGGGTGCTCCTGAAGCGTCACAGATGACCTTAACAGCAGTCAAGGTGTCTCGCATGCGTCTAAGGTCATCATTAAACCAATTATAAGGTTTGAAAGATTTTCTCTTAAACTTTTTAAAGGGAAAATGTTTATTAATTAATGTGGTAAATTGTTTTAACAAAAATTCAGTTAGATCATTGGAATCGGATGTTGCATTATTAAATATCTCCCAGTCTAATTGTCGGAGAGACTCGTCAAACTTTTCTAAGTTTTTTTACTTAAATTACGTATACTAGGAATATTAGCGTCATTCGTTTTACCGTTTTTATTGAAAGACAAAACCTGTCCGCGATGATCCGACAAACAGGGGTCAATTACTTCCACCCTGAAAGACTCACCCCCCATGTTCGTTAATACATTGTCTATACAAGTTTGTGATGTGGATGTTATTCTAGTGAATTCCTTAATTGTAACAATAAGGCCGTATGAGTTAATTAGATAAGAGAGCTCAGTCAATTTATCATTAGGAGTGGGCATTAGAAAATTAATATTAAAATCTCCCAATATAACGATTTTTTTGGATATCTTACTTAAATATTCTAAAAGTAACTCAAATTGCGTTAAAAAAACCTCAAAATTACCCAGGCACGATCGGTACAGGCAAACTATGGCAGTACCTGATTCAGGTAACAGAGTACCACAGAACTCCGCATCGACCTCCCTAGAATATTCCGACAAGTTGAGTGGTATAGCTTCTAAGCAATTTTTTATAAATATGGAGGTGCCACCGTGCACAGTGCTGGACCTACAAAAAAAGCTTATTAGTTTATAGCCATCAATGTTTAAATGTAAAAGACTAAATTCATTACACCAATGTTCCGAAAAACACAGAATGTCAAATTTTTTTCCATCTAGAAACAGCTGCAGTTGATCAGTCTTGTTGGTCAAACATTGTACATTTACGTGGAAAATAGTACACAACGTGTATTCGTCATCCGTTTTAGCAACAAAATGCTCACTTCCCGAGTTATTGTTAGTTTTACTTGCTACTCCGTTGCCGGTTGACGACTGGAATGTTGAAAATTTGTTTTTTTGAACCTGAAGCGACGTACTGCTGTCCCGGCTGGCCAAATACTTGTATCGTATACCATGTTTACATCTTTCATGGGAAAAGATATTTTAAAAGAAACACTATGCTCCTGTTTATTCCATATTTGACATTTAAAATCTATTTCTGGTTTAATGTTTTTAAGATAGTTTTCCAGATCAGTAGTAGTTGTCTCCGGGTGGAACCTGTACGCATGAAGGTAACCCAATTTGGGTATTGATTGTATATTAAATTGGTTAGCAGTGCTCTGACCTGTGCCAATCAAAGGTTTTTTATTTTTGGGTTTGTTGTCGATAAAATTGTTTTTAGGCTGTTGATGTTGATGGTGCCCTCTGTTAGCAGAGTTATTAGATTGGCCTTTAGCAGTGCTAGGGTCCTGTGTACCATGGTGCTTCGGCCGGTCGAGACCTACATTTGTATTCTCCAAATTTTTAGTTTTATTGATTTGCAGTACTTCCTTTTTATTTTTTATTACATGATTTTCACTGTTTACTATTTTATTACCAGATGGCGGTGGTGATTTGTTTACATTATTTAATGGATATTCTTTATTTGAGTTGTTTTTTAAAAGTTTTATTAACTCTTCCTGTTCATCAGTCCTTTTTTCTAAGTGAATTAAGAGCCTATTTAATTGAATTACCTCTTGTTTTATTCCAGCTAGTTCTACTTTTGCTGCCACGCATGGCGGTTTGACACAACATTGGGCATCGTAAAAATCATCGTTAATTTCTTCGTTTTCACCAGCACATTGCTTGCATTGACCGAAATCAATTATAAATCTTTTTAAACTGGCACTTGATACATTTATTGGTAACTTCTTTTTAAAATAAAATATATTCTAGATATTATAGATTAAGAATATATAGTTGGACACAACATTATTTTTGACAGTCGCCCCTGCTTATTCAGTAACTTAAAAATAAATATCGACATTTGGCTCATTGGAGTCGGTTGGGAAAATAATTCTAAAAGTTAAATTATGTATATTAAAAAGTAAGGTTAGTGGGCATTATATAATAAAAGGTTATTTAAAAAACTCCAAGTCGATGTGAACACTTTGAAATAAAAATATTAAAAACACTAAAAAGACATTTTTTTAGATAAATTACAAATCACAAGTTTTTGCTTAATAAGGAGTTTGCTTGCTATAAAGTAGTCAACCGATTTAATAATTTATCACATTTGTATGTTCTTTTATATTTAAGACAAGAAAATTTAAAAAAAAATGACGTTTTGCAGGTACTCTAAGTAGGTATGTAAACCCGTTTTTTAAATCCAGTAATTAAAAGAGCATTTTAAAAATGTTAATAAATATTAACATTTTCATAATTTTTACTTAAATTTTAAACACACGCACTCAATAATTTAAGATTAATAATAAATGTATTTATCACTAACTTTGACTTTACAACAAATGCAACAAATTAATGTGTAGTGCGATATTTGATAATGGCATATCAGAATTGCTTTACGTCAATGTGTTTTTGCTAAAAAGCAACTTTATACACTTGGAGTATCTACCTGCGAAATATTAATAAGCTTAAACGAACAAACAAAAATTATAAAGTATTAAAGCGGTTAATCACTTTATAGGTAGCCAACTTATTATTAAGCAAAAAGTTAGGATTTGTTATTTAACTAAAAAAAAAAAAAAAAATAAAAAAAAAATATTTTAATTTTTCAAAAGTTTAATTTTAATGTTTGCGTATTGACTTAACTTTTTTAAACTTTCTTTCTTTAAAAAAATTGTAATTTTCGTATTAGATGGCCACCAAAAATTAAAAATTTTATGCAACTTACTTGGTTTAACACATCCTGGACAACAGCCGCAAAGTGCTACTCCATTAACAAGGATTTCTCCCTCCGCACATTTGGGTAGGCCACATCTTACAAGTTGGCAAATATCTGGAGGACATTCACTATCTGGACCACCAGGTCCTATAGTTGTCGTAGTAACAGTTTCGTTATCTAAATATTTATAAAGGTTATATTATTATAAAAATTACAGCGTTTTAAAACTTTTTTTGCTACACCCTCTATCTACTTGTTAAAGAAAAGTTTTTTAAGAGCTCTTTATGTGGACTAGCTATCTCTTCTATATTTTTAATATATATTTAAAAAAAATCTTGTTTTTGTCAACTCCATTATCAAAAACAGTCTCAAAAAAAAATATATCACCAATAGTTTAATATATAAATTAATAAAAAAATATTAAAAATATAAAAATAATATATATATTATATATATTAATATATATATATATATATATATATATATATATATATATATATATATATATATATATATATATATATATATATATATATATATATATATATATATAAAAATAAAATATAAAATATATATATATATATATATATATATATATATACAGGGTGCCCAAAGTAATGGGGCACAGGCAACACAGATTCTTTAGGTAAAAATAATGCAATTAACGTAAATTTGCCTTATTCCAAAGTTGATAATAACTAAGATACAGAGTGTCAAACTTTTAATTTTGTTTTTCTTAACTAAATGACATAGCGGTACAAATTTGGGGATTTGGGGGTTTTTTAAGGCGAGAAATTAAAATTTGTGCATACTTTTGATGTCGCTGATAGAGGGCGCCAGTTACAGCCTACCCCACTTCTTTTGGATGGCATAACTTTTTTTAAGCTTAGGATATTACCTGTTTATTAAAAAAGAAGTTACTATATTTCCCTCTGCGTTAAAAATGTATACTTCATTTAGTTCTTTCGGAGAAACTGTTTTCAAGATAAATGCATTTTAAAGGACCCCGCATTTTTTCTATGGAAAATTTTTTTTTTCCAATTGTTTTTTTGACATTTAATAAAAATAAAAGCGAGTCAGTAACTACTTTAAATTGTGTTAGAAAAAAGATTTATTTTTTCCTTTTTCACATTTTTAGATATTAAAGATAATGAAATTGTCTTTATTTAAAATGTTAATGTAATTGTGCCTTATTTCTCTGAGTCTGATGTAGAAAATTTCCTGAAAATGGATAAAACCTAAGTTCACTACGGGGCCGGACAGCATACCGACATTTTCAAATTGCATTGCTAGAATCCCCAATGATATTGTTTAATTTGTGTTTAAATTAACAAACCCTTCCACAGATACGATAACATTTAATTTTTTTTGTATTTAAAAAAAGTAATAGGACACAAAAATATATTAATTATCTGCAACTTTAAATGTTCTATTCTATGGTAATTTTTTTTCTTTCTTTGGAGCCAAACATTTTTTAAAGCTCTACTAAATCTTTTTTAAGGCATTATACCGATTAAATAACAATTTTAAATTTAGTAAAGTTATTAAAAAAACCGATTAATTTGAAAAGTGGTGGGTAGGTAGGTTTAAGCGGGAATGGTCGCGTGCCCATGTTTGGACTGCAGCTTACTGGCTTATTGTGCTCCCCTTTGTTGTTATAGAATTCCGCTTTCCTTTATCAGGTCTAATAGGTTCCTACCAAGGTGTTTATGCAAAAGCGGAATTTCACTCTGTATGTTTCCGAACAGTATGTGTCTTCTGTACGTCAGTGCAGTATCAGTTCCCTGCAAAGCCTGCATGCTGTGGACCTGTTATGTATATTTTTTGCAAGTGTTTCCTTAGATGGCAGTAGCCTGTTAAAAGTCCTACAATCTGTCTTCACTGAGTACGCCCCAGAAGTTCAGCTGTTAGTTTCTTGGAAGTGTTGCCTAGTGTTGCATTCGCATGTGCTTGACCAGGTGATGCGTGCCAGCGATCCAGATATTGTTTTAGGGACCATCTGTCTATTCTTGTTTTTATTGCCTGTTTTTATAGACCAAAAACTGGCTTTGGACCATTGAGCTTTCTAGATGAGCTGGCTTTTGCTGGTTTGTCTGATTTTTCATTGTCTCCTATTTTTCTGTGTCCAGAAACCCAAAGAAATTCCTTGAGGAAAGTTCTTTAAGGTCGTTTAGGCACTCCATCGTGCTTTTTAATGTAAAACGAAGGTAGTTCAGCGCTTTTAGAGTAGCTTGACTATCTGAGAGAATACGTATATTTTGGTTGTAATACCCTCTTCTTACATTTTCTTGAACACCTGCTTGGATAGCATGGATTTCCACCTGATATAATGCAAATACACCAGCATCCACTCCTTCATCTTGGGCCAATGGTTTACCAAACCAGGCTTCTGACAAGTAATGATGTTGTTATCTTTGTCCATACGCCAGGTTTACAGCTGAGTCAAAGTTGTGGACTGCTGTTATGTAATCTGATCTCATGTCCAAAAGCTTTTCGTCGATAATAACGATTGCCCTTGTGTGATCATATTTTTCGGGATTTTGTTTTCACGTCCTGTTGTTTTTTACACTCCAGGCGCTGTTAATAGTCCCCGTTTTTATAAAAATATTTAAGTGCATAAAAGTTTTCATAACCATAGAAGGCGCCACACAGTGTTTCAGAATCCTAATATAGCTGACCAAAATTATTGCCTTCGGCCACACACACTTTAATATATTTGTTAATACATTTTAAATAATAAAATTTTCAAGTTTTGTTCTAGAAAATGTTTTTAAAAGGGTCATGGCGCTCTAGCACGTTCCCTAAGAAATATGTATTTCTGAATTTGAAAGTTTACGTAATTTCTGTGACGTACAACCAAAGCATAATCTTTGGTCTAAGACCTTACCTTTTACCAAACATGCTTCTGTATCTCATGAGGCACATATTTGCATATTAGTAGATTTATTGTTATCTGTTGACTACACATTAATTTGGTGTCCAGGATGAGAAGATATTTCACTTGCCAGATTTTTAGGTTGTTATAGTTACCTATATTTCTTCTATTTGTAAATAGCAGTGTTACGATTAACTCAGCGTTGACTTTAAGGTTTATGTTTCGATACCAGCGCTGCACAATGTTTAGAGGTCTTTGCATGACTTCTGCTGAAGTGGTGGAATGTTTGCCTTGTACGAGTATTACCACATTGTCAGCATACCCTTAGCGCAAAATTCCTCATTATTGAGACGAGTAAGTCATTTATTTACCACTAGGATCCATAGAAGCGGAGAGAGCACTCCGCTCTAGGGACACCCTTGTGTGAGAATTGGCGTCCTATTAGATATTTTGAACTTAATATTGAGAGTTGCAGCAGCATCGTGTCATTTGCAATAAAGCATATTTTTCTGATTAAATATGATTATATTTGCAGTGATTTAAAAATATCTCTCTCGGACCCTTTTTGTGATTAAGGCATATTTTTTGACTTACAGCTTTGCTGTGCGTTATCTCTTATGATTTAGTTGATCGCTTTCAAAAGATTTTTGTAGTATTAAGGTCTTTAGGACCTCAAATACCTCTTATGTCAGGTCTAGGTTAGAGTACGCATTAGAAATTTAATCTTCGAGGTTTAATTTGCTTATTGACAGTCCTAAAAGCATTTAAAGAAAAATGTTTGTGGGTTGTATAAGGAATGTTGGGAATATCCTTTCCAGGATTTTTAGCATGTCCAATTGCGACAAAAATTTAGGTATACCTTTCCCAACAAACGTCGTACTAACCATCTTTTATATAATGCTTTTGGGTACTTAGTAAATCTATTTACTGTACAGATATTTATGTAAACTTTTTATATGGCGGTTTAAAGAAGAATATTTTAGTTTATTAACGTTCCTAGAAAATGACATTAAATTAGATCTCAAATTAATTGTTGAGGTAATTGTAACTACAGATATTTCGCCTAATTAATTTTTAATAAATATGAAATTCGTTAAATATTCACTTATTAAATAGCAATCTTAAGTATTTTTTACGGTTACTTAGGGAGTTTTATTTTCTGGTTAAAGCAAAAATGATTTTTTAAACTTACTCGGAACACATCTGTTATAACAACAATTGCATGGACTTAATATCATTGTTTGACCTTCGGGGCAACAGTCGTGGCAAACAAAGCACTGAATGGGTGGATATGGACATTTTTGTACTGCAAACAAAAATAATTTTTGGTAGGGAAATTATAAGCAAAAAATACTACAAAAGAAAACTTACTAGGAACGCATTGATCATCACAGCATCCACATGCACTCTTAACCAAAACTTGATTTTTGGGACATCTATCTATACATCTTTTGCAAAACTTTTTGGGACAATTGTCACAGTTTAAACTGTCGACACCTAAATATAAAAAACTTAAAATAAATGCAAATAAACTTATATTAACTAAATTCATTGTGAACCAAAACTGAATCGTAGGTATAACTTATACTTTGTTTGTGTAACTTTTTAAGGAATTTCCCTTTATATATGTTTTTATATGTAAAACAAGTAAACAACATATCTTTTTTTATTAAAATATGATGGTTATGCTAATAAAAATAAAGGAAGTGCGTTGACGTAGGAAACATACCTGTAATCCATTTGTATTTTTTATTTTTTTTATAGATAAAAATAAGGTTATTGCTATCGCCTTGAAACAATAAAGCCCATAATATAAATGCTAATGTTCATATGCACTTTTAAATATAGACTTATATAATTATGCTTAAAAAAAATAAATGGTTCTTTTTGTCGCTTTGCCTTTTATTATATATTTAATGGCAATAGGCTGATCAGCCATTCAGCCAGTCACAAAGTGTTACTTAAAAAAAAGGAGTTTTGTATTTTATTTTTTCTAATTATTTATCATACTAATAATAGAGGGTGAACACAAGCTAAAACCATCACATATATGACAGGGACACACACTTCACGCCACTGGGGTCGATCAGGGCGACTTTTTGTTTTAAACACACAAAGAAGACCACTTAAAAAGGAAGTAACATAAGGATAAAAAATAAGTAAGATTATCCTACTGCCTACTATTAAAAAGCATCGATTCTACATAAAAGTAATTTATAGTTTTAAGTTTATTCGGTTCTAAAAAGAAATCAATGCAATATTTACCTTTGTGCTCTCTGAGGCTAAAAGATTAAGAATGTTAAAAGGACAAACAGCTTTACACTCTTCGATAAAACGTTAAATAGCTTGTTGGTCTCGGCTATGTAATTGTTATAATGAAAGAATATATGATCTAGATCTTACCTAACATTACAAGTTTCGCACTGGTCTGAAGGTAATATTTTAATTTTATACAGATGAGCAGGATAACAAGCATGTCCCAGTTTCATGCGTATAATTGTTGTTATGGATTTTCTAGGGACAGTTAGGTTTTTATGTCAGTATTTATGTAAAATTTCAGTTAAAAGCTAAGTATATCTTGGGGGTTTATTTTTGCAATATTCCTTCCATCTTATATTCCATTTATTGGTAATATTTGTTTTTGCATTATTATATCCGTCATTTAAGCTGAGCGTGTAATTAGCTGCTGTACCATTAATAATGCTATCCATTGCTATTAAGTCTACTAGCTCATTATACTTTAGTCCTGTATGTGCTTTGACCCCTATGAAAAAGACTTGTTTTACACGCAATGTTATTCGGCGCAGCAATTTTTTTATTTTCCATAATATTGGATTGTCTTTATAGTTCCACAATTTATTGTTCTGCAAGGCTTTAAGCACGGGCATAGAGTCGGACAGTATAACAAAGTGGTGATATCTCTAGAGTCGACTATAAATTTAAGAGCTTTACAAATTGCTATTGCTATACATGTGAAAATGCTAAAGTTATTGTTTATTTTAAATTTAAGTTCGACATTAGGTTTTGTGATATACACTACCATTTCCATTTTTTTAAACCATCTGTATATGTATGAATATAATCATTAAATTGAGAAATTTCAGATTTTAAAATAGCAGCATTTAGGGTATTGTTGTCGGTAAAGGGTGAAAATTTAACATTGATGTCTTGAAAAGAGATATGGTACTCATAATCGGTGAGGTTAAAGGGTTTAAAGAGATTAAGGATGACATTAAAATTTCGAAAAGCCTCGCAGAAAGGATGTGAATTTTTATGTAGCCAATATTTGTTAGTTAGATCATATGTATTAAATTTTGATATATTGGTAAGTATTTTGGTTTTTAGAAAGGCTTGTTTAAGTAAAAACTTAATGCTTAATGCCCCCCTGCGTAAACACAGAGGAGGTTCTAGAGCTTCAACTAAGAAAGCTTCTACTGTAGAGTATACCATAGCTCCCAAACAGACTCTAAGAGCTTTGCTTTGTATACGATCAAGTTTTGTTAAATAGGTTTTACAAGTAGAGCCATATAGGAAGCTTCCATAATCTAGTACTGACCTAATATACAATTTGTAAAAAACTAAAGACATATGTACGTCACATCCCCACCAAGTTTTTAAAACAGATCGTAGGAAATTAATGCCTTTATCACATTTTTCTGCAAATTAACTGATATGTTGTAAGTTTTTTATCCAAAACAATACCTAAGTAATTAACCTCTTTTTTAGCAGGTATAATTTTATTTTGTAAATTAATGTGATTTATGTTGGGAGTGTTGCGTCGAGTAACGATACAATATATGGATTTTTCAGAGGAAATTTCAAAACCAATTTTAATGGACCATTTTTAAATTTTATCAAAAGCTTTACACAATAGTGCCACACTGTTGTCATATTTTTTATTTTGTGTATAAATACAGAAATCATTGGCATACTGTACTTTTTTAAAACCAGTTGGTTTATGGATATCCGCTGTGTAAATATTAAATAATAATGGTCTAAGAACTGACCCTTGGGGTAAACCAGAGTAAAGATATCTTGGACTAACCTTGACATTTACATTGTTTTGAACAAAAACACATCTACTTTTGTACAATTATTTACTTCAAATAAATTTGCCGCTACTTGTTAAACACTAAAGATTTTAAAAAATCTATCTATTTTAATAAATAGATCCAACATATCATACTCGTGGACCTCGAGCTGACAACCAAAATTTTCACGAACCAGTTAAGCGTTAACCAGAACATTTTAAAATTTTATCTAGTTTTACTTACGGGGTAATTTTTAAGCTTTGGCCTTAAATATCTAAATTTGATTTTTTTAAACCGCAAAAAAAAAAAAAACAGAAATGTTCAACTTATTTGGGCAACTGTATTAGATTAGTCGAAATGTTCTGTAAAAATAAAATCAAACGGTTTACCGTTGTCAATGCACAATAGTAATTGACTCGTATTAAGGCAGTAAAGTTGCGTTCCCAATTTCTACATTATGTCTGGTTTAAAATTATTTTTTGGTTTTATTTAGTTTTGAATGTTTAAAAATTATATTAATTAAATGCAAATAATTAGATTTTTTGTAATAAATATTGCCAAAATTGCACAAATTTTGTTAAAAGACAACACTAATTTTTCCAAGACTATGTTCAAATAAATATAGTGGCAAATTTTAAATTTTTATTTTTTGCCAATTAAAAGATATTTGACAAACATCTAATTCAAAGACTGAGGAAATCTAATTTGAATTAATTCAAGGTCAAGATAATAAACATCAGCTCGACAAAATAGTTATGCTCCTAAAAAGTGCGGAAAGTGATACCTTTTCGCACGCGGCTGCCGTTACACGAAAGATGCGCAGCGGAGTTCGGGTAAGCAGCCAAGAGCGGAAAAGTTACTTTCCGCAAGTGTTAGGAACAATATTTTTTCTACAAGCGAGAGGGCAAACCAACATAATTTTTAAGATTTATTATCAAAATATTATTTATTAACGAAGGAATTTATACACTAATTATTATTACCAACATTTATAGTAAAAGTGCAATTGGTCGCGTTTTGCAAATTTATTGCTGACGCGAGTTGCTTTTCTGTAGAAAACGTTGACGGCGGCGGCGTTGGGTTCTTGATGAGCCAATCTTTTGTAACTATGAAAGTAGTTTCTTGAACCAAGAGGTTTAGTACATTGGAAGATGGCATTGACGGTTGTTTCTGGATAGAGGAAGATGTTTCGGTAAAATTGAGTATTTTGTTTAAAATCTCTTTTTTAAAATTTGTTGAATTCTCGAGGTATCCTTCAGCGACTGATGTAGACTTCCAGCTTTCAAGACATTTAATGTTGGATATTTGTTCTTCGGAGTTTGCGAGAATTGTTGCAGAGGACCGGCAAAAGCTATGCCCAGTATACAATTCCGGGTTAGGAAGTTTGAGAGAGGCCGCTATTTTTGATGGCATTTTTCCGAAAGTATTTATGCCGATACATTTTACTGTACACCCTCCGTCTTTATAGTTCACAAAAAATCGCCTATGTGGTGTTTTTGGCTTTCTTAAATTGGCATACTTTCTATATAGATTCAAAAATGTTCCATTATCGGTATCTCCAGAAATGACAAATCTTCTAGAGCTGTAGTTTTTTTTAGTATATCAATACTAAATTTCCTTGGTCTTCAATATGATCCAGGCATATTTTTGTTAACTTCTCTTTATGACAAGCGCCCGCTAAGTCAAAAATCGTAGTCAGTTTTATGGGTAAATAAGTATCATCTGGCGCTTCATCCATGAATTTTAATATTTCTTCTTTTAAAAAGACTTTAGCCGTTTTGGGTCTAAAATAAACGCTTTGTTTTTTAAGGTAGGCCGTCACTTTGAAAAACTTGCTTAAATCTATGTTCTTTCGTAACTTAATGATACATTTTAGCATAGAGTATCTAGACCATAATGTATTGGGTTTACATGTTTTGATAAATAAGAGAAATAGGCCAGAATAATCTCTTCTTTAAAATACTTCACATCCTTACTTTGACACCAGCTCTCAAACATAACAAATTCTTTTTCATACCTGAGACGAGATCTCATGGACAAGAGATCTATTGCTATTTCTGCTGCTTCGATAATCGATGCTGGTAAATCGTCGTCAAAATCCATTGAAAATATTTCTCCAATTTGGTTGAAAAACGCGTGACAGAAAATTAATTTTTAATAAATGCATAAAAATTGGTTGCTAGGGATTCTTTGATAATTTATATGGAGTTATTAAAAATATGTACTTACATTTGGTAAATTAGGATAATTTTATTTTATTTAATAAATGTTATAAAAAGATTGCAAAATTACAGTAAAGTTCAGTTTCTTCAAATATATAACTATTATAAGCGAAATTATGCATTATTTTATAATTAGAAACTAATTTATGTTCCAAGAACTAAAAGATTTAACTTTTCCGCACTAGTGCGGAAAGTGATATTTTTCGCAAGCAGATTAGGGCGGAAAAGTATAGTTTTCCGCACGCTTGTAGAAAAAATACTAATCCAATACCTTTGGCATTCCACTTTTAAATTGTATAAAATTTAAATTGTGTTCAATTAGATTTCTTTATTCTTCGAATGAGATGTGTTGTCAAATATCTTTTAAATGACAAAAAATAGGATTTTGAAATTTGGCACATGTTTAACTTGATATACTTTTTAAACATAGTCATAAAAAAATAGTGCTGCGATTTAAAAAATGTCGCTGACGTCATATCTCAAATTTGGGACATGCTACATAAAACTGTATTACATCAAAGAGGGCGCAATTTAAAATACTAATTGACGTGTCCGAGCATATTTCCGAGAAATTGTTTTTTAAATTACTGAATAAATTTCAGGTTAGGGACGCGCACTGTATTTTATAGTGTATATGTTTATCCTTTATAGATTAATAGTAGATTTATTGCATTCACAATTGTTTATGGCTTTGGTTTAAACGTCACATTAATGAAAAATAAAAACTTAAAGATTAAAAATAGTATACTTTTTTTAAAACTATTTACCATAAATTAAAAAATATAGTTAACATTCTTTTTTTAATCATTTTCAAGAATAATAAAGTAAACAGATTATGTTATTAATGCAGTTTTTCTTTTTGTTATACATTACAAATAAAGGTCAGTTAATTAAAAAAAAAGTTTTATCATTTGCTTACTTATTTGAGGTTATATCAGAGTCCATAAGTCGATGCTAGAATTATTGTAGGTAAATTGTAATTATTAAGCTTTAAAATTATCTTTTTAGAACAGTCTGCAGAGCTGCAAGTTTCAAAACAATGTTCTGAACAGAGGTAAAAACGATTGGCTAATACGAAGTACGGATCATCTAGTCCATTGAAAACTACGGTCAAAGGTCGGAAAACGCTGGACTTGATGAGACCACTTGTCCCTTATGTATTTTGGGGCGCTGATTACGAAAATGGGGGTTAGAACTTGCAGCAATGGTCGGAATAAAAACCCCTAAATAGCATGGGTTTTGGAAAAAATTGACATTTTGCAAACGAAGCCATCCTATAGGTTTTTGGGTCGCTGATTTCGAAAATCGGGGAGCTTTTTACACCCCCACATGCGAGAAACACCCCTCGCAAGGGGTGGGTTTTGGAAAAAAATTGACGTTTCGCAAACTAAGTCATCTTATATGGTTTTTGGGTAGCTAATTTTAGAAATCGGGGTTTTAAGACTGGAAAATTTGTGTTACACCCCGAAACGTCAATTTTTTCCAAAACCCACCCCTTGGAAGGGGTGTTTCTTGCATGTGAGGGATGTAACACAAATTTTCCAGTCTCGACACCCCGATTTTCCAAATCAGCGACCCAAAATCCTATAAGATGGCTTAGTTTGACAATTTTTTCCTAAACCCATCCCTATTTAGGGCGTTTTTGCAATTTTAGGGTTCACATTTGCTTTTAACCCCATTTTCGTAATCAGCGCCCCAAAACATAAGGACAAGTGGTCTCGTCAAGTCCAGCGTTTCCCGACCTTTACCGTAGTTTTTAATGGACTAATCGTGGCTTTGGCAGGTAACAGGTGGCAAATGTGTATAAAACTGATACCCAAAAACATAAGAGTATAAAGCTTAATTTTTTTGTTTTCTTTGGGATAGTATTGGATATCAGATCATTAATTGCTAGACATTTAGCATTGTGGCAACCATTCACAGAATACTCTTGAACTTAAATAAGTTGTAATTGTAATTACTTTATAATTTAAGCTAAGATTTACACAGAGTGCAATTCCCTTACTTGAAATAAATTAAATAAATCCAGAAAAGTTATTTTTTGAAAAAAGGCTTGGACCGCGATTGGTCTTTTTAGTCCCAATCTTTTCTATGCTCCTTACAAACTCACGTGACTCCTAATTATAGCCTTACTATATGTTTTTTAAGGACTTCTTGTTACGGTAATTGTCTGAAAGTTTCCTCCACTTTGATTTTGACCAAATTTGGTATACGGGGTTTTTTGGAGCGCTGATCACGAATCTAAAAACAATTTTTTTGGCAACGTTTGGTTTAAGAGATACTTATCATCAAAATTAAAGATTAAATTTACCTTATTTTCACTATTCCTTCTTCTTTTTGCACATAATTTTTGATTTATACACTAAATTGGTATAAAATATTTTATAAACACCTTTGAAAAACTTGTTACTCTACCTACACAAACGCCACTTACGCCGCAACACACTAGGTATTTTATCAGTAAATATGGCCGCGGCCTTTGGCATTAAAACTTCACAATTTAATTAAAAAAAAGGTGAAAATAAATTTTAAAAAATATATAGGGTGTTTATGAAATATTGTGTGCAAATTTAGTGTAAAAATAATAAATTGTGTTCAAAAAGAAGGGAATGTAGTGAAAATAAGGTTAGTTTAATTATTAACTTTGATGATGTATAACTCAAAAACGAAACGTTGTCGAAAATGTTTTCAGATTCGTGATGAGCGCCCCGAAAAACCCTCGTATACCAAATTTGGTCAAAATCGGAATGGAGGCAACTTTCGAGACAATTACCCTTGCTACACTAGTGTTTGTTTTAGCAATAATTTTAAGTGTTTCTTTGCGGCACTCTAACAAAAAATCGCTTTTTTTACTTTTTTTATTTTAAATTTCATACTTTTTTCAATACAGTGACAACTTTTATCTAATCATGACAACAGCCCCATAGCAACAGCTCATAGCTGCCTGTTTTTGTAAGGAGATTTGTATTGAAAATGATTATATTAAAAAAGGTTTTTGGTCAACGTACTTAAAATCGTTCTTAAACAATGACGTTATCGGTGAATTTATTAAAATTGAAACCCAATTTGTTTACTCGCGTCTAGAGATACCCCATGAGCACGAGCTTCTTGACAGTGTTGACACATGAAATGCTTTATTATGCAGAGACTTGACTAAAAAATTACATTTTAATGTAATAATTTAGGGTCTTTTTTAATACGTCCCCGCATTTTTACGTCTAAAATATAATTGGGGAAAATAAAAAGCCGCTTTGCTAACCAGAACTAACCATGGCCGACTAGAACTTAGGGCTTTTGAATTTGTCTAAGTTATTTGTAGAAGTTATAAACAAAATTTTAACAACGTATTAGAAAAATCCCGGGAAATATAGAATTACACTTTTAAAAAATCATAACTCCTACTATATCAAAAATTACAAAAATTTCGTTAATAACTTTTATGTAGGGATAATTTAGACAAATTCAAAAGCCCTAAGGTCTAGTCGGTCATGGTTAGTTCTGGTTAGCAAAGCGCTTTATTTCCTCAATATATAAAGTAAAAATGCGGATTGAAGAAAGACCCATGATTTGCTTTTTTTTACATTAAATGCATTATTTAGAAAAAGCCTACTTTTTAAATAACGCCCGAGTCTGTATAATTAAGCATGTTTCATGTGTCAACACTCTCAAGAAGCTCGTGATTACGGAGTATCTCTAGACGCGAGTAATTTGTTTTAAGTAGTGATGAGCAAAGCAAGACCAAGGCCAAGACCGGGCTAGTCTTGGTCTTGGTCTTGGTCTTGTTTTTTTGGTAGTAATAATTTAAACTAAGCAATCTTAGATAAAATATATTTTTTTAATACCTAAAAATAAATAAAGATGGAGAAAATATTTTTTGCTTTAAAATTTTAAAATATACCAATTTTAACCTTACATGTACATTTAAATTATTTGATTAAAAAGCATATATGCTTTTATACATTTAGTGGCATATAGAAACATTCTGGTGATAAAAATTATTTAAATTTTCTTTGAAGAAGCATATAAAATTAAAGCAAATTCAAAACTGTGTAATGTGCGAGTAGACAAAAAAGACTTTTAATTTCAACCAAATGTGAAATTTCCATGAAAATAATTTTAATATGTAAACATTGGTTTCTGATTTAAAAAAAAAAGTTATGCAGAAAGCTTTTCAGTTTAAATAAACTTTTCATTTACAAATTAGTCAAACATTTGCCGTACAAAGTTTGAACAAATACTTTATAAACATTCTGCATATACAAGGTGGCTCGATAGCGAACAAAGCTCTGAAACCGTCATAATGGTGAAAAACTGAATATACAAAAATTATAGAAAAAAAGGACGTAAACCGCAAAATTATTTTCTATTTCAGAATTTTCCGAAGAATCCACTACCACTCAAGAAAATGTTCTTATCTTTAGCTTTTAACCTAAAATAAAAAAAATATGGGAAAAATTCATGTTTAAAAAATCGCTTCTCTGTATATAATGCTAAAATTGTTATACTGTCATATAGGTACAATGTCTAGGTAGATGGGTTTTTAAATATCATTTTCAGTTTTGACAAAAATGTCGTCATCATTATATTTTTGGCATTGTTTTGACTTTTCCGTCTAAACCGGAAGTAAAATTTAAAATCCATTTTTATAAAAAGTATTCCTTTATAACTTGACAAATATATTTTTTAATAAACCATCACTTTTACATTTATATTTCAGTTTTAAGGACCAATCTAATGATGCCACTTCTTACAGTGTGGCACAAGAATAATGTATTTCTGGATTTTGAAATTTTTTGATCCACCCTATAAGTGGCATCACTAGAGTGCTAATAAAAAAAAATAGGAATAGGTAAGTAATTTTTAGCTTCTACAACTTTTGTACTCCTAGTTTTTTTCTGTCGTAAACAGTTTTGGAGATATAGAGCTTTGTCGGACCATTAAGTTAGAATCTTATTTTTAAAACATGTTATTGAATTTACTAGTTATCGTTGTTAAAGAATTTTATAAAAAACAAAGTGATTAATTTAATTATTATTTTATTTAAAAAACCTGTTACTCATAGAATAATCGCATTTTTAGGCAGTTCTCGACACTTTTTTTGTCATGTCCGTAGAAATATCTCTGTATATTGAATATAAAAATTGAATATTATAATTAAAAAAAAAGTGACAAAAGTGCAAGAGTCTTGCAGGTCGGTCTTGGTCTTGCGTAGTCTTGCACTCCTCGTCTTGGTCTTGGTCTTGGTTTGCTCCCTGTCTTGGTCTTGGAAGCGAGAAGGCGGTCTTGGTCTTGGTCTCGGTCTTGATCTTGCTGCAAGACCAAGACCAAGACCGCAAGACCAAGACCGGTCTCGCTCATCACTAGTTTTAAGAATATTTTTAAAGCACTGATAAAATTATTTTTAATTACCCAACCAAAAAAAAAAAAAAAAAAAAAATTCAGTCTATTGAAAAATATGAAATAACAAAATTTTACTCAAAAAATTAATTAAAATTTATTCACATGTCTGTGTTTCTTAAATGATTTTATAAAATTGTTAAATTAACAAATAAGGTCGTATTTTACAATTTAGTGCAAGGTATGTACGCAAGGTCCTGTAAACGGATATTACTCAAACACAAAAAACCAAAAACTGGCGCACACTTGAAAATAATATTTGCATTTACGTTTATAGTATAACTCCATTTTCCTATTACCTTAAAATTTATAGGTAAATCCCGCATGTCTCTTTATACTCGTATTGCAATAAATTTCATGGCATTTTTTAACTGTTTTGTCTTTCTGTCAATTTTTCTAAAAATTTAGTACATTAATTTTGTTAGTAACAAAAAAATATATATATTTTTTATAGCAATATACCAAAAATTAAAATAAATGCATTTTTTTTGTCTTAAGTAACAGTAACAGTAAAAAATAATTAAAACATCATTTTTATTTTTTAAAACAATTTGAAGTAATATCACATCTTACTTCAAAAAATACATTTTTTATAGAAAAAAACATTCAACCGCACATAACTTTCTAGTCAATAAATCAATCTGTTCGTCTATGTCTACTGGATAAAATTTCCTTTAAGGAAAACATACTCCATGGAAACAGCTTAGAAAGCTTCCACATGTGGGTTCCAAAGTATTAAAGTCTGATAGACATTGATCTCCAACGTCTAAAATAAATAAAATATAGTTGATTTTATAACATTACATGGGTTTGCCAATAAACCTTATATATATATTTTTACTTATATTTTAAAACCTTAAAAAACACATTTCTTTTTCTTAAGATTATTTTCTCCGGCAATATCAATTTAATCATAAAAAAATATTTGGCTGTCCTCCAAAGTATAAATACTTATTTTATATTTATGAAAACCATTTTATATTAAGGAATTAAGAGATTGCTTTTTTTTTTTAATAACATATCAAAAAATATTTAAATATATAATTTAAAATTTACTTTAAATATTGGAGTTGAGATATTCTTCTTCTTTTTTTCTCTTGGGATTTTTGTGCCTAATCTCCTATTGTCTTTTATAACAATCCTCCCATTAGTCTCGTTCCTTCTACAAGTCTGTATAACCCCAGAAACTGGTTGGTTTATATATATTTCTGTGGGCTCATTTCCGCTTGCCCAAATAATGCCTGTCTTTTGTGATTTAACGGTTCACATTCACACAGGATATGGTAGGCTGTTTCTTCCCCATCGTCGCACATTCTGCAACTTGGGTCCCCATTGTATGAGCCTATCTTGTTAGGTGTCCTCTTAGGTTATCGTGCCCTGTTAGCAATCCTACTGTCTACCAAAGTCTTTTCCTACTTTGTCTTAGTAGTTCCCCTTTGTTCTTTTGGATGGGCCCCTTATGAAGCTCTTTCCATGTCTTGCTCTACTGAGGTTTTCCCAGTATTCCTCGTGTTTGTTTCGGATTCACTCCCTGGTTTGCCCTCGTGCTGTGGTTATGGTCACTCCAAGGGCAGGTTCTGGTCCAAAGTATGGTGTGGATGATCCATGTCTCGCTAGCTCATCCGCTTTTTCGTTGCCTTCTATTTCCGAATGTCCTGGTACCCACAGGAGAGTTACCCTGTTGCGTTCTCCCAGGGCCTCCAGTTCTTTTTGGCATTCTGATATTGGATAAAATAAGATTTTGAAAGAATGTAAAATGTTTTATTTAAATTAAAAAATTAGGGTTTTAACTGCTGCATTTTTAACTTCCTCTTAAAGACCTGCACTTTAATGTATTTATTTTATATAACAGCAAATATACAGGTTGGCCCAACGAAAAGGTCGTATCCCTATGTTTGACTCTCCTGGTATATTTTTCATTTCTAGGGGGACGTCTTTTTATCTATAGCCGTATAATATAAGGGGGTTTCAAAAACAAGATACACAGACACTTAAGATTTTAAATGAAAATCCCCATTTTTGAAATTTTTAGATTTTGTTCGAATTATTTCTCACATTTTAAAGCATACCTGGGGTTATTTAAATAGAATCTGGCTTCGTACTAAAAACTTTACTTTTTAAATGCTCCTAAAGAAAGTAATCTAAAGGATTTAGGTTCGGAGATCTCGGCGGCCACTCAATGGGCCCTCGTCTGCTCATCCATTGTTCGGGAAATGGTTGTCAAAAAATTGTCTACTGAAGCCACATAGTGCTGTGGTGCACCATCTTGTTGGAAATGAATATTATTTTTATTATAATTAACGTCATTTTCTATTATTTCGGTAATTTGTGGCTCTATTGTATTTTCTAACATGTCCAACTACGTCCCGCCCGGTAAGTTTCCAGGAATAAAGAAAGGTCCTCTAATATGATTTTCGAAAATGCCGGCCCACACATTTATTTTTTCAGGATATTGCGAGTGTACCTTTCAAAACAAATTTGGATTTGAGTCACTTAAATATCGACAATTATGTACCATATAAATAGAAGGTACACTTATCCGAAAAACAAATATTAAATAACATATTTGCATTGTTGATTAAACGTTGGGATATGAATTCGCAAAACTCCAACCTTTTATTAAAATCATTATTATTAAGCTTATGGACAAGTTTAATCTTGTACGGATAAAATTAATTGTCTCCAAAATTCTTTGTACCGTTAAGCGTGTAAATCCTGAAGAAGTAGTCAGTCCAGGAGTGCTTTGGGTGTTGTCAAGTGCTACGTGTCCCAAAACTGCTATTTCTGCAGCTTCATTTATAACTGGTCGATTTTCTCTTTGGCGATTACGCCGAATATTAGACACAGATCCAGTTTCTTCAATTTTTTTTATTAACTTGTCACACAACAAGCCACTACTTATCGTTAATATTTTTGTCTGGATGTAACGCATCAAACAACCGGGCAGTAGCCTTTCTTAAATTAAATAAATAATTGTTTAATAATACTTACAACTAGGTAGGTAACTTGATAATCTATATATTCAATTTGCTAATGTGGATATATTTATATGTAGATAGGTATATATATTTATTTGTCTGTTCACCTGATTCAGAAGTTATGGCTTGAGCTAAAATTATGAAATTTGGCACAGTGGTAGTCTTTAGCAGTGGCTAAAATCTAACGAAGCCCGTTTTTTGAATTTCGCCCCCGGGACAAAAATAGGAGCAAAAAAGTGTTTTTTTTTACCTTAATATGCCGTACGGTTCAAGGCAAGTGAACATGATGACGCAGCATGATCATGTTTTTGTGGAATCTTATTACAATTAATTAGTTGCAAATTTATTAAATTTAAATACTCTTAAAGAGGTATAACCTTTTAGAACAAAAGTACAAAAACCTTATGGGTAAAAAAAAAGGGTAAAATAAATTGATAAGATATTGCGTAATATCTTATTTTTGGATCACCCTGTATTATACAGCTATAGATAAAAAGACGTCCCCCTAGAAATCAAAATTGACGGGTCCTCAGCGTTTTTCCCAAAATATACCAGGAGAGTCACAAATAGGGGTGCGACCTATTCGTTGGGCCACCCTGTATAAAGTGAACATGATGAGCCAGCAATAAAGTGCACGTATTTGGTAGGCAATACTAAACCACACAGTTCAACTGTGGAGTTCACATATTTACTTAAAGTTGTTGGTATAGACTGTATTTAAAAATTAAATATGTTATGGAAATTATTAGGCGAGGAAATAAAGCACTGAACATCTGAAATTTTTCTATTAGGTCATATTAAGATGGAGTTTTTATTCGCTATCCATAATTATATGAAAAAAATCTATCTACTTTGTATCAAATTGCATCTGTGAAGTGCAAAATGCATTCGGAAAAATGTTTTTTTAAATCATTGAAAATTTAACGGTTAATAACGCCTGGATGTTCAAATCAGGTTTCGGAACTTTTCGAGGTCACGTTTGAATTAATTTTTAATTGGTCCATCGCCGACCAAGAGCTTAAAATTATAATTAACTTCATCTTGAAAGCGTCTTCAAATTTACTAGACTTTACACTCGGAGATTGAGAGAATAAATCTGGCATCGAACCACCCCGGATACCTTTGCATCGAACCTGATCAAGGACTTCATCTCGGGGATTTCTGAAAAAGTCAATGTTCAAATTCGGTAAATAGGTACTCAGGAACTCTCGTCAATGCCAGCTTTGAGAAGAACGCCAAAACTTTCTGATCGATATGATTTTCAATTTCTTACGCGCATTTTCCCCACGAGATGACGTTTTCCTAATGTCAGTGCAAGATGGGTTGCGCTTGATACCAGATTGGAGAAGAGCCCCAAAAACTCGCTTAGAAATTCGTTTCCGGAGATTTTACAGGAAAATCTCGGAATGCGTCATGTCCAATTTTTTGGATGCCAATTTAAATCACGACCAAAAAATATTTTAGAAAATTTTTATCGGAATTTCTGGGGGCTAATAGTTTAATAGCAAAGCCGGGAAGGCTTATTTGCACATGCAGTATATGAGGAAATGCTGGCATACGGCGCTGGAATTAAAAAAGATTGGCAGCCAAAAAACCAAATGATAAATGAATAGATGATTTTTTAAATCACTTAGAAAAAATTTACAACTTGGTTAATAACGCCTGGCATGATGTCAAATCAGGTTTCCGGAGATTTTCGAGGTCACTTATAATTTTTAAATTGGTCCATCGCCGACCAAGAGCTTAGAATTGATGATTAACTTCATCTTGAAAGCGTCTCCTTAAATTTACTCTAAAATGCAACGAGACTTTACACTCGGAGGTTTTTTGAGTAGTTAATTCCAAATCTGGCATCGGGACCACCCTCTGGATACCTTTTGCATCGGAACCTGATCAAGGACTTCATCTCCGGGAGTTTTCTTGTAAAAGTCAATGTTCAAATTTCGGTAAACTAGGTACTCAGGAACTCCTCGTCAATGCCAGCTTTGAGAAGAACGCCCTAAAAAACTTTCTGATGCGATTTTCAATTTACTTACGCGCATTTTCCAAAAAGACCCTCGGAGATGACGTCCATGTCCATGATCCAGTGCACTAGGTATCCGGGAGTGGTCATTGATACCAGATTGGAGAAGAGCGCCCCAAAAAAACCCGCTTATAAGATTCGTTTCCGCAAATTTTACAGGAAAACTCTCGGAGATGACGTCTATGTCCAGATTCTGGTGGAGTCTGGGGGTTGGTCGTCGATGCCAGATTTGAAATCAGCGACCCAAAAAACACCCGGGTGTTAAATTTTGATTCATTTAGGAGTGAATTTTATGCTAAGCCTTGGAGATGAGGTTTATCATAAATTCTTAGCTCCAGGTTGACGATGGTCCATGGATGGTCATATTCGGGATCAGCGACCTTGAAAACCACCGGAAACCTTATTTGATTCTATGCCAGGTGTTATTAACCAAGTTATGATTTTTTAAGTTACTTAAAACAATGCATTTTGCACTGCATAAATGCCATTTGGCCGAAAAACATGATAGAAGGTAGATACATTTTTTCACATAATTTTAGAAAGCGAACAGAAGAAACCCCATCTTAAATGGACTTGACCTGTGTGAAGTGTAGGATATTTAGGCTCTTTTGTACTTTATTTCCTCGCCTTTAGAAATATGCTTACCAAAAGTTTTGTTTTGTTTTTGTCTTGGTCTTGCGTGTTCTAAGAATGGTGTTAAATTTATTGAACTTACTTGGTTTAACACAACCTGGACAGCAGCCGCAAACTGCTACTCCATTAACAAGGATTTCTCCATCCGCACATTGAGGTAGGGCACATCTTACTTGTTGGCAAATATTTGGAGTACAATTATCATCTGGTCTTGTGGTACTTAAAGTTTGGTTATCTAAATATTGATAAAAGTAATTTAATTTAAAAAGTTACTATAATTTAAAATATTTCTTATTGTATCTAATTGACTTTGTTTCTGTTTGTGTAAAAAAATGTTTTCTCAAGAAGGAGCTCATAAGATTTTTTGCAAATGGGCTATCTTTTACTATAATTTAATTTAAATTTTTAAAAACATTGCTCCGTTGACTACTTGCGTACGCAAAAAGACAACGGAGAAGAGTATCTTGCTGGCGTAACGTCAAGAACACAAAATCATCGACAACGGCCCAAAAAACAGAAGTTTAGCAGACAAAGGCGAAAACCTTACAGAGTTCACAAGAAAAAATAATCTCAAACGATTTTTAGAAAACCACCTAAATTGGACAGTATGGCGGTAAAAATGTATTTTTTCCGCAATATTGTTCATTTTTAATAAAATAATTTTCTCATTTGCTTAAATTATATATTTGACAATATAAATTATAGTGTGCCATGTCTGATCTCTAAGTAAGATGATTTTGCCATGTTTCAATCTAATCTCCCTGTTTCATTAGAAATTCACTTTGATGTCCTGAGAAAAGGAGAAACCTGTTTTTAAAAGTTTTAATCTTTTCATTTTATTACCTTTAATTTGGGCGCAATATTATTTTGTGAAAGGTACTGTCTGCTGTCGTTTTCTGCAGTTTTATTTTATAATTATTTTTTTGTTGCTACATGGTTCAAGGGTTTTTTTATAAATTGTATTTATATTTTTGTTTTTTCTGTCAAAAGACTATAATTAACTTTTTTTTGTTTTAATAAAATGCCATTGGATCAAAGCTATTTTTAATTGAAATAATTTAATTGAATAAATAATATAATGTTTAAGTGTTAAAAAGGTTAAATCAATATTGTGTTAAATTAAATAATAAATGTTAGCACACCAAAATTTTATAATGTATTTATTATTAATATTAGACCTTTTAAATATCCTATTGCTTAATAATAATCCTTCGATTTTTTTATTGTAATTTATGGGTGTTCTATTTTCTCTTAAATGTAAACAATAAATAATTAATTACTTAGTTTTTTAAAACTTACTTGGCACACATCGGTTATAACTACAACCGCAAGGACTTAATATCATGCTTTCACCTTCGGGGCAACACACTTTGCACTCAGCGCACTCAAGGGTTGATACTGGACATCTTTCGACTGCAAAAAAGGTACTTATTTGTTTCTTAAAGCAACTAATTATTTTTTAGTTATATGACTGTAAGATATTGTGGAAAACTATTTATTTAAAAAAATTGCCATTTTTGCTGTTTTTCCTAAAATATTTTTAAACAAAAATAAAAGAAAAAACTAACCAGGAACGCATTGGTCATAAAGCTAAGGATTTTACCAAAACTTGGTTTCTAGGAAATTTCATACATTTTCCAAAGTTGTCGGCAAGGAACAGTAAAATTCAACACCTAATGTAAAAACTAAAATAATGAAGATACTTAATAAATAAATACAATTGGAACAAAAAAATGTTTTTCGGGATGTTTTAACCCTTATATGCTTTTGTAAATTTTAAAAAAGTCCCATTTAAATTTTTTTTAAATGAAAACAAATAAATACTATAACATTTTTTATTAATTATATAAAATAAAGGAAGTTATTGACCAAAAAAATTATATTTTAACGGTATTTTATTTTTTTTAAAATTTCTTTGGCGCCCTACAATAAATCGAGGTTAAGGATTAATCCCATGTTTATTTCGTTTTTTAAAAAATGTTTTTTTACTTAGTAATTAAAAAAAAAATTTTTTTTTCCTTTTAAAAGAAAATTTAATTTTTTTTAAGCTCAGGGGTGTATTTTTGGCCTTAAATTTCCCAAAAAAACGACTCTTTATTTTGCAGAAATTGGACGCTCATATGTAAGGGATGAGCATTGGCGATTTTTTCGCGACACCGAACATGACTGACATGGGATTCACCAAGAAACTCAAGGGACTTGTTCCAGTTGTGTGAGACAAAAGAAAGAAGAGCAACTGTGGGTCTACTGTGACGGTATCCGTACTGTATTATGAAATTTTTTTTTTCCAGATACTTTAAAATTTGGAAATTAATGAATTTTTCCATTACTTTGCAAACAACAGAAAGGAGATATAGGTCTATGTTGAAGGGAGAAATTTTGGATCCTCTTATGGGGACAGGTTGCACACGTGCAGCTTTCCACTTCCGGGAAAATCCCGTGCGGAGAAAATTCGAAAGAGGCGAGTTAGAATGGGTGCAACTCGGGAAACAATTTTTTTAAGACGATTGCTGGTATGCCATCCAGCCCAGAAATTTTTAGTATTAAGAGAAGAAAGAATACGTTGATCTGTTTGACTTTAAAAATTATATGGACATTTTATGAAAAAGGGCAACTGTTGAAAGAGGAAGATTAATAGGAGGATCAAGCGTAGAATTGGCACAAATTGTTTGGCAAATAGTTCGGCTTTTCCTTTGGAGGTAGAGACAATTCCATCTTTAGAGAAAGGGTGGAAAAGAATTTGAGCAAAAGTTTTGGAGAAACTTTTTGTGGGTTTGAATTTTTAAAAGTCTGGCTTTGTCACAGAATTTGGAAAACCACGGTTTGTGATTTGAAGTTACGGGGTTCTTTTTGGTGTGGGAATATAGGTCTCAATGCCTACTTGAATTGTTTCGGTAATTTTTTTAATATTTCGGAAGGATCGTATAAAAAAGCAGGCAGGATCCCAAGGGTAGCTGGCAAAGTAATCTCTTAGCCATCCCAGTCGGCCGAGTTGTAGGCCAGACGGTTTTTTGGCGGCAGCTTCAGTTGCCTCTAAATGTGTGGAGTATGATACGGTGACCAAACCATGGTCAGAGCGACCAAGGGGAGCAGTTACTGATGCTTGATAGATTTCGGGGTAATTAAATTCTGATATTGTTTTTAAAATAAAGCAATTAAAAACGCAATTTTTTCTTTATGGAATTTTTGTCGTATCTTGCTTCCTTTGCAAAATAAATAATACATACCATTTTATTGGTATATTTTTGCAAATAAATTTTGTAAGGTACCTTTCCGTTACACCAAAAAATCCTAATAATTTTAAACTTATTAGGGCCTCTTATTATCACAAATAATGCTATTTAATTTAAAAAAATATTAATGTTTTATTATTTAAAAATAAAATATTAAATAAAAAATTTTTCGAAATCGTTATTAAAAATAAAAATTAACACGCTGTATCTTAGAAACGATACATTGCCGGACCTTTGTTTATTGGATTTTTTTTATAAAATGATCGCAGAAATTACCCTTTAAAAATTACTGCTTCTTTTAAAAACAGCCGGTATAAACAAAGATTTATTTAATTTTTAGGTAAAAATACTATCCACATGTAAATTCTTTTAGAGCAAAGAATCGTTAAATCCTGGAGTTAATTTAGAGAATAACCTTAGTTGGCGCAAAAAAATTAAATCCAGAGTCTCAGCAACCTTAAACAAGCTTGGGGTTTCCTTTTTTTTGCCAGAAAGATTTTCTTTTTTAAACTGTTATTCTGTATGTATCCCAGATCAAACCCTCTTTTAAAAATTGTTCTCCCCCTAGGGAATTGGGGTCTACAAAACCCATTTTTATATTATATTTATATATCTTTTTATATATATATATATATATATATATATATATATATATATATATATATATATATATATATATATATATATATATATATATATATATATATATTTCAAATGTGTTTTACTAGGGGCCCCTTAAATGTTCCAAAAAAATTTTTTAAATTTGAAACTCTTCTTGATCCTAACTCTAAGGTAAGGTGGTCACGTGTCCGAAATAATAAAGACTACCAACACAACACAATGTGCTAAACGTAGTGCTCAGCATTTTATTTTCTAAACTGTCTTTGATTACCTGTTTCAAAAAGGAATTAGAAATGATATTTATTTAAAGCCGAGCCTTTGGACCAAATTAATGACTAATCATAGTTACATACAAGACTTAAATTTTATTTACAACTTCATCCTAAAATCCGGTGTGACATATGTTTCGCGTAACATCATAGGCAAGTAAGCAAGTTAACAACGAGTGCAACTACGGGGAATTTTTTAATAATTTCTTAATTTTATTGACAAAAAAAGGTATATAAAAGGTGTGTAGTCCAAAAAAGTACCAATACTCTGAAACCCCAAAAAAATGTTTATATCTGTCTCAACAAATCCTAAAAAAAAAAAAAAATTTTTTCAATTAGCTCAAAGAAACCCCAAAAAAACTTGGTATCGCATTCAAATGTTTTTATGTGTGAAGATCACTTTAATGTAAGTATACAAATATCCTGCTTTAAATACCTACCTTTTATACAACAAAAAAATCGCCTTTATATAATTTATAAACATTTTAAAAGGATAACCCAACGGGGGAACAACGTAACTATGGATTGTAAAAGATAAGGATCGCCATCTCTGTGTTAAAAATGTTCAGTGAAATGTGAAATTAGGGGGGCCCAAAAACATAAGTGCCCCAATTTTTAAAGTTATTAGGGGGGTAGAAGTGTTATTTACTGCTTACAGCTGGACACTTTTCAATTCGTTTTCCCCCAAAGATGGTACCCTTTTTTTTCTACACTCCATAAACATAACCTACAATGAGTTTTTTAGAATTGCTGAATGAAAAGTACGAAAAAAAAATTTTTTTTTAATGGTTTTTAACATGTTTTTATATCTTTGAGTTCTGCAGCATAGTAGCCAGCGTTATTTTTAAAAAACGCACAATCATAAATGCGTCTATCTCAGGTAGGTTTCGTTATCGGCTTGCAAAGATTTTGTTTTTTTGAGGTACAAAACGAATAATTATGTTTTAAAAAAAAATTTTTTATATAAAATGGTAAAAAAACAATTATTTAGATATTAAAAAAAACAAAATAACACCTGAAAACACACAACACAAAGCTTGTGACATTTATTGACTTGCAAGTGACGTCACCAAAGCTGTAACCAATCAAACGTTCCAGTGACTGAATTAATTTCAAAAATATTTGAATTTTTTTAAACGTATATTTTAACAAATATGCATATTTCAATTTTTTAAAATTTTAAAAAAATATGCTTCTTTATACTATTATCTGATAGGATGACCACAATTTAAAGCCTATTTTTTTAAAGGTGGCAAAAAAACCTATTTAAAAGTTTATTTGACAGGGGGATAAAATACTTAAATAAGTAAGTATTTATAGCTTTAAATTTTAATTTGTTTTTGCTTATTTTCTTGTACCTGCCATAACCCTGACATTCGAATATAACCATTAACCATTGCTAGGATCGTGCATAAAACAACTTTTATCATTAATCGCTCCTATTAACACCCTTGTTTGTTAAAAAGCTATTAACAGATTTCAACTGGAATTTTATTACTTGTTTTTAAGAGGCAGGATCATCTGGTAAAAGTATTGCACTTTCTTAAATCATACCTTTCATTCAATCTTTAACATTAATTAATTTGGAAAAAGGTCAAATAACTGTTGGTAACTTGTGATAAAAATAACACAATTAAAAACGTTTTTTTTACTGACTTTTATACCTCGTTGAACATTAAAAATCTTAAAAGTAGTTTTTTTAAAATTTCATGTAATAAGCCCAATGATGATCTTGTTTGGTGTTCACAAAAAGATTGGGGGAAAAAATTTTTCAACGATTTTTTTTTAAAGGGAAATAGGAAAAAATGTATTGTTATTTTAATTTATTAGAAGCTTTATTTAAACAAAAAAATTGCTATTAGAGTCCAACCATGCAATTATTTTTAAATTCCATCAAAGCTATATATTTTAATTTTGCTCATTGGAACCAAAGCTGTCTTAAGTTAGTTCAATTCCATATTTATTTTTAAGTTTTTGTGGATATTATATTTTCTACGATTCCTAAAACAAAAAGAAGATTAAAAAATATTCTAGTCTAATAAATTTAAACAAATAATTTTTAAATAATTATTATACAAATTAATTTTAAAAAAACTAAAAATTTTTTATAAATTCTTTTCGTAGGGCCCCCAAACCCAGATATTATTTTTAAACAGTTTAATGGGCCAAGTTTTTTAGTTTAATTTTAAATTAACCCCGGGATATACCAATTTTATTTTGGTAAGATGTAGTAGCAAGTCAGACTTTTTAAATTTCTATCAAAAAAAGTGCTATGAATTTCTCACAGCTGCAAGGACGGACTAGCTCATGACACCTTTTTTAGGCACTCTATTGATAAGAACCTAGAACAACGTTTTTTTACAAACATTTAACTATTGACTGAAAATTAGGTACCACGTCACTTTATTTAAATGTTATCCCCCCAAAATTTTGTTGGGTTAAACCTAACAAAAAAAAAATTCTCCTGTCACCCACATACCAGTTTTTTAAAAAAATTTAAAATTTAATAGGTTCGTAACAGGGTTCAACGTGAGTATCGTAAATAGTCCAGTACAAAGCGGTTAAGAACGGCGAAACCTGGAAAAAAAACAGAGCACTACCGATTTGCATACAAATTTGGATTTAGGTTGTGCTCGCCCCCAAACCCCAAAAATCCCCCCCAACGCCGTTGGTTGCTTATTATTTTTAAAGGGGGGAAAAAATAACTCTATTAGCGAAAAAAAATAATAAAAAAATTAAACCAAAAAATTTAAATTTAAAAAATTTATATGAACGTGTTTATTTAAAGGCACTGAAAAGGTGTATAAACGCCAGTAATTTTTTTTTTTTGGAAAAAAAACACCCCTGATAGCGAGAAGAAAAAAAAAATTCGTTTTAGCTTTAAAAAAATTTTTGGGGTTTTTTTTAAAAAAAGTTAAGTAATATTTTCAGTGGTAAAAACTACCCACTGCTACGTTAAAAAAATTATAAACAAGATTCAAATTTTTTAATTTTTTAATTTTTTTTGTTATAATTTCAGTGAAGAAAACTTGATGTTATTAAATTTTTTTGTGAGCTAGAACCTCCACCAACCCTTACACATTTGTGTACCCTTTAAAAAGTATATATATATATATATATATATATATATATATATATATATATATATATATATATATATATATATATATATATATATATATAATATATTGTTTGGATTAGGGGGAAAAATTAAACCCCTTAGTTCTGGCTAAACAAATTAGGTTTTAAATGCCGTTTGCCCCCAACATATATACAGCATCCTTTCGATCTGGCGCGCGTGTGTGGATATATATTTTAATATTTTTGTATTTTTGATTTTAAACAATATTCGTTTTAATTTACCACCTAACTTATATTTAATTATTACAAAAATAACCTCGGCATTAGGTAAATCCATAAACAATTAAAAAAACCGGCTTTTGCTAACAATAATATCAATTTAAAGTAAATCCCGCCATACCAGGCGGTTTTTAAAAATTTCTGTTTTCCTCAGATAGGATACATTCGCTTTTCATTAAGATATTAAGATGAAATGTTCTAAATTCAATAACATTTTTTACCCATAAAAATACAACTACTAGATTTAATGTATAAATTATAAGAAATAAAAAAAAATCTTTTAGTTTATAGGTTTGGGTTTCGAATACAACAAAACATTTTTTTTTATGGGATTACAAAAATTTTTTTAATAAATAGAGTTTTACGGCCAATTTAAAAGTTTTTTAATAAAAATAAAAAAACCCATAATGAAAAATTTAAAAAATCTTTTAAATTAAAATTTTAACCTATTTATTTTTCAGAAAAGAAACATTTTTTAATATTTCCAGTTAATTTTTTTTTGTGTTAACTTGGAAAGAAGGGAGACCGGTAAGAAAAAAATTTTTTTTAAAATATCAGCCAACTAAAATCCTTTGTTTTAATTCATATTGGGAAAAGTTTTATTTTGGAAAATCAAAAAAAAAATTAATTCTACTTAAATTGTTTAGTCTTTTTGTTTCATTGTGGTAAACTTATACTTAAAGCAAAAGTGGCCTAGTAAAAAACTACAAAAAGTAAAAAAAAGATAGTTTCTAGTAATAATTGTAATATAAATGTTTAACTGGTCAGCATTTTAAAAAAAAAATTCAGAAGCATTTTTTAAAACATTTTTTCTAAATCTTCCTTAAAACTAAACACAATTTAGAATTATTACATACTATCTGTAAAACTTTTTTTTGGAATGGTTTATTTATGTACTATTATTATGCTATACAAAATTATTTATTATTAGCCCTTTTTATTGCATAATTTTTGATTAATTAACTATTATAGTATAGAAAACTAAAAATACGCAGAACAAATATTAAGTCTATTTTTAACCTGGTCATTCGAATAACAACCATTTAAGCATCTGTCAAGTTTTTGGCCTAAAACTGATATACCCCAGAAAAAAACAAAAAAAAAATTTTTTTTTTTCAATTTATAAAACAAAATCGTCGAAGAAATATTGTAACTAATAATCATTAATTGCCCTTATTCATAACCTTAAATATTGGCAATAAAAAATAATTTTTGACTTTTAAGCTTCTATTAAGCAAATCTCGAATGGCTCGAACTGAACTTTGAAATTTTTTTTTCCAGCTATAAAATGTTAATATAACACGGCTTTAGCATAAAAACTCATTAAAAAGGAATTTAAAATTTGTGAGAAATACTCCTAAATAAATATTGCCGCAGTCCCTATAAAATAAGAGGCACGTTATGAAAAACGGTAGAATGTAACTTGGTCTGTTACTAAATAGCTATTTATTGCCAAACAGGACGGTATTTTTTAAAGACGCCGGGTATTACTTGCGTAAACATATATTTAAATATAAATAGGTAAGAGCAATTCTTACTACTTTATTATTTAGGCAATTTGCTTAAACTAGAAACAATGAAATTCCCGTTGTTTTGTATTTTGTTCTTAACCCTGAGTTTTTTGTCAGTAACCGTATTTTCGGATGAATGTCCTGAAAAACCCATTAATTGTCTTTGGTGTCCACAAAGTTGTCCCAATGGAGAAGTTTTAGTAAGAAGTCCTTGTGGATGTTGTTATGATAGATGTGAACCAACATTTAGTATAGTAAGTACAAAAAGAAATTATTTTACAATTTTTTTGCATTAAGATGTTTCCCCCAAAAAAAAAGATTTTTTTTAAGAAAGGAAAAAAAAAATATTATAAATACTGGTAAAGTTTAAATCATTCCCCCTTTACCTTTTTTTAAAGTATAGATATAAGATTTTTTTAATTTATAACATTTTATTTTTTTGTTTTAGGATTAGTTATAAATATAACATCAAAAACAAAATGGAATTTAAGAAGTTTTCAAGATATTCGGTCTCTTATAAGTAAAGAAAAATGTTTTATTGAATTTATAATTAGTATAATTAATATATTTTTTCAATATGTAGCTATTATTTTAAAAACTTTTTTAAAAAATATAAAAAAATTTTTTTTGGTTTTTTTTTAAAAAAAATTTTTTTTTTAAATTCATGTTCGTCACAGATACGCAGGTTTTTTTTTAAAAAAAAGTAGTTCATGACAAGTAAAAAAATAAATATCAAAATTTAAAATTTTCTTAAACTTTTATTTTAATTTTAAATGCCAAAATGTTTAAACTCCCGATTAAATAAAGCTAAGTTTTTAAAAAAAGGTTATAGCTTTTTTTTTGGGCTATCATTTATAAATATTTTTTTGCTTTAAACAAAAAATTTTAACTAAAGTCAGTTTTTCTTTAAAAAAGGTAGAGCAGCAATTAAGAATATTCTATATCACATATGCAAGCTGTCCCAGAATATGTGGGAAAATTTTGGAATCTGAAAGAAAACCTAAAAATATTATGACAATTTCACTTTTTTCCTACGACCCTCCCCTATGGAAAAAAGGACATAACGGACGTCCCTGAAAATCGTTTTCTTTAAATAACATACTAGACGTAATTTAATGTTTTTTTAATGAAGGTTTCAAATTTTGGGCTGGTTTATGCGGACAACTTTAAATTTAATTTAACTTTTATTTAAATTTATTTTAACTTTAAGAATTTTTAAAAACATTTATAAAGAATATTTCATTTACCTTATAAAAGGGCAGGAAAATTTCTTTGGGTTGGTATTAAATTTAAAAAACCTTTTTTTTATGTTTTGACAAGGTTCTGATTTTTTTTTGTTATTGATTTGTTATAATTTAATAAATAAAATAATTAATAAAGATATCCGTATTGACAGCTCGGTGGGGGCAAAAATTTTAATTTTTTTTCACCTCCCTTTTTCTCATTTTAAAATTTTTTTAATTTAACCATAAGAAGAAAAAAAATTGGCCAACTTCTTAAAAAAAAAATTAAATTAAAAAATTTTCAAAGGTATAAACGCGCTCATATATTGATGTGCAATGATCTTACACCAAAGTGAAATTAAAATTAAATTAAATTTAAAAATTTTTTGCATAAAACCAGCCTTAAATCTTTTTTGGGGGCCCCTTAAACATATTTGTCTTATTTAGTTTTAGGGGGGGATTAGCTCTAACACAAAATTGAATTTTCTTAACACCCTGTAAGATAAACACTTAAAAAAAAATTTTTTTTGAAAATCTTTTTAACTAAAACTATAAAAAAAGGATTCTTGATTGACATCTATTAAATTAACTGTTAACAGAAATAAAATATTATGATTGGTTTTGGTTTTTTTTATTATTCAGGGGGGATTTTTAAATTTAAAAGTCAATTTTTAAGGGGGGAGTTTTTTTGGGTTCCTTTTTTTAAAAGAAAACCTAATATAAAAAAAAGCCCAAACGTCTTAAATTTTGAGAATACAAAAAAAGGGGGAAAAATTTTTAAAAAAATTTAAAAAAATTTATTTTTAATATTTTTAGTACCCCCTTTATTTTGAGATTTGGCATAAAATGTACTATTTTCCAAAAAGCATTTTTTTTGTAACATTTTCTTTTCCACTAGTGCTTGTTCGAAATTTGACTTGCTTATTTTTTTAGACGTTAATGGTACGCCACTGATGTCTCTAGAAATAAAAAATTTTTTAAACCCCCCCAACGTTTTAAGAAAGAAAATTCTTGATTTTTTTTTTAAACCGATGCAGGTTTTTCCCTTTAAAAAAAAGAAACCGTTTCTCTGCATGATCATAACAATATCGGTAAAGAATATCCCCCATGCAGAGACATATCTAGACTTAATTTTTTTGGGAAAAAAGAAGTCGGAAAAAAATCAGAAAAATTTTTTTTTTCCCGTCCGACGCACGTTTAAAATTTTAAAAATTTTTTCTAAATATTTCTCTGCATAGTAATATTTTTTTACCGATATTGTTATGATCATGCAGAAAAAAAGGTTTTTTTTTTTTGGCAGACCGTGCATCGGATAAAAAAAACAAGTAGTCAACTTTACTAAAAAAATTAGGAATTTTTTTTAAAAAATTTTCATTTTAAAAAAAAACAGTGGCGTACCATCAATGTCTGCCAAAATAGGCAGTTCAAATTCCGTACGAAACGCACTGGTTGAAATAAAAGAAAATGTGGGGGATTTAAAAACTTCTTGATACATAGTACATGTATATATTTCATTAAAATATCTAAAATTTTATTATAGATATTAATAATAAATGATTTATTTTTTTAAAAATTTTTCCATCCTTTTCCAAAAAATTTAAATTTTTTAAAAAAACGTCATAAAAATTTTTTTTTTTAAAAAGAAGCCAAAAATTGCTTGGTTTTAAAATTGACAAAATTTTATGACACCCCCCCAAAGAAAAACTTTTTACCATATATAATATTTTATCCTTTAAACAGTTGATTTTTTTTTTTTGTCAAAAAACCCAATACCCTTTTTTTTTTTTTAAGGTTAAAAAATCCAAAAATAATATTGTTGAGCCTTTATTACACAGGTGTTAAAAAAAAATTTTTATTAATTTTTAAAATAAAACCCTCCCTGGCAAACTAAATAAGCCCCAAAATGATTTAATTTCATTTTAAAAGACTTATCTAATAATCTTCATTAAATAAAACATTAAAAAATTCGCCTAGTATTTTAAAAAATTTTTAAAAAAGATTTCAGGGGGGGTCCGTTATGTACCTGTATCTCCCCAAAAGGGAGGGTCGTAGAAAAAAATTTTTGGGAACTTGGGGATAATATTTTTGGGGTTTTTATTGATGCCGAGGGGGTTTCCTACATAATTTTTGGGGAAACCCCCCTTATATTATAATTAATACTAAATTATGGTTATTTTGTTAATCCTTATCGTTTTACTTATTCCTTTGATTTCTTAT